>CAUYRH010169474.1:0-56765 GCA_963574655.1 Perodicticus potto | reverse complement strand
CGGTGGGGGGGGGGGGCTGTTATAGTGGTTAGAGTGTGGGGGTGGGGGGCGCGTGGGTGGGTGGGGGGGGCGGCGCGGGGGGGGCGGGGGGGGGTGGGTGGGGGGGCTGGGGCGGGCGTGGGGGGGTGGGGGGGGTGGGGGTGGGGGTGGGGGGGGTGGGGGGGGTGCACATCAGGTGAAGATGGAGGCAGAACGCTCCCATGCTGCTGGCACAAAATGTCCCAGCCACGCTGGAGAGGAAGGTGACAGTTTCTGACAAAATTAAACATATGTCTCCTTGTGCCCCAACAATCCTCCTCCCAGGCACATACTCAAGGAAATGCGTGCTCATGTTTACAAAGAGATGCACATCAGGACACTTGTAGCATCTTTATTCATGATTGCCCCCAGTTAGAAGCACCCCATCTCCAGGAGAGGAATGAACAGCTGTGGGGCACTCACAAGGTGGAATACTGCGTGGCAATGAAAAAGAACAACCCCCTGATGCCTACGATGACCGAAATGGATCTCACGAACGTAGATGATGAGCAAACAGGAAAGCGGACAAAACAGTCACACTCTTGGATTCCATGTGTCTAAGGTTCTAGAACCTCCTGAGTGTGCTCTGGGGATGGAAGACAGAGGTCCTGGGAGGTGGGAGTGCACAAGGGAACTTCCCCGGGTGACATGTCCTTTGTGGTGTTTTTAAACATGTAAACATGTAAAAATGCATACAGCTATATAATTACAATCTATGCATTTAGGCTTAGCGCTTGTAGCTCAGTGGTTAGGGCGCCCACCACGTACACTGAGGCTGGTGGGTTTGAACCCAGCCCAGGCATGCCAAAACAACAACGACCACTACAACAAAAAAATGGCTGGGCCTTGTGGCCGGCGTCTGCAGTCCCAGCTCCTTGGGAGGCTGAGGCAAAAGAATCGCTTAAGCCCAAGAGTTTGAGGTTGCTGTGAGCTGTGACACCACAGCACTCTACCAAGGGCAATATAGTGAGACTCTGTCTCAAAAAAAAAAAATGTGGTGCAGAGACAGCACAGTGGCTCCAACCAGGTTGCAGTGTGGTGGTGGGCAGGAGAGGGTGGAGGGCTTAGAGCAGTGGTTCTCAACCTTCCTAATGCCTCAACCCTTTACTACAGTTTTATGGTGACCCCCAACCATAAAATTATTTTCGTCGCTACTTCATAATTTTGTAATTTTACTACTGTTATGAATCGCAATGTAAATATCTGATATCCAGGATGTATTTAGGCGACCCCTGTGAAAGGGTCATTCAACCCCCAAAGGAGTCGGACCCACAGGTTGAGAACCGCTGGCCTAGAGGATCTCCCTTCTCTCTGGGCTTGCTGTCCAGTCTGGGCCACATGTATAATGCCAGCCACCTCTTGCCCTTCTCAGGGTCCCTGGCCCTCATTCTGGGTGGGACAGCCCAGAAGAGTAAATGCTTGCCTCAAGGAGGGCAGGTGGTCTGAGGAAGTGGCTATTTACGTCAGGGACCTGGCTTGTTTGTCTAGTGGGGAGGGGCTGGTGGCAAGCATCACGGGACCAGATTCCTGATTATAACTTCATAACGGGCACTGGCTATTCGGGAGGCGCTGATATTTATGGAATAAATATGGTGCGATTTATGGCCATATCTCCCTCTGATGTCCCATCTGATATGCAATTCAATTTCTTTTATTGTTTTTGGGCCTTTGCCATGGAGGAGACTGCATAAATAAATAAATATGTGGGCAAATGGCAGCCGGCAGGCCAGACTGGGGCTGCCAGCCGGCCGTCTCCGGTCCCATATTAGGCCCATCGATCACACGTTATGAAGCCGGAGCTTGTCCCCTGGCTGGGATGAGCAGTGGACGTGCTGGTCACCCTCCGTTATTTAGGGGTCTCTATTGGCTGGCTGCCCCGCCTGTCCTCTGCCTGCTACCAGGCCATGCTGTCCCTATTCGGAACGGAGCTTGCACTGCTCTGCCTCTCGCTTGCAGAAATCCCGAGGCCTCCCTCGGTCCCAGACCCATGAGGGGTGTGTCCCAGGTCTTCTGTGGGCAGTGAGCACTTCGGACTCACGGCATCTGCCCACTGCCCAGCTCTCCCATGGGAACCCACCGGGAGCCTCCCTGCTTCCACACCGAGCGGCCACACCAGCAGTTCTGCTCTGGAGTCAAACCATATCTTCAAAACCAAGTGCCAGTACCTCTGAGTCCCAGGGCGCTAGGTAAGTCACCCCGTCCAGAGCCTTGTTTCCGCGTTGTCCTGGGGCTGCTGGGACAATGAGGGCACTCACTGCACACGGATGGTGCCTGGCACTTCTGTACCAGGCACAGGAGCTGCAGGAAGCAGCAGATCGCGGCCCTGTCCTGGTCAGTGGCTGTGCCAGGGTCATCCCTGACCTTCAGGACCCCCCGTCTATGGGAGGACACAACTGGAGAGCCCTCCAGCTGCCAGGCTGCCCTCCATGACCTCTCCATAGCCCCATCTCATGAAGACTCCTGGCCCTGAAATTTGAGTGGTCTGCAGAGTCCCTCCCTGTGCCTGCACCAGAGAGGACCCCCACGGGCACTCTCATTCTCTGTCTTCCCCATTGCAGAGCAGGCTTGGAACTTTGTTGTCCCCAGCTACACAGGGCCAGGCAAGAGACAAGCCCACAGTTTCACTTGAGCATCGTTCTAGGGACCCCTATGGGCCCTGCTGCCCCATCGTTTCCAGCCGCCTTCCTCCTCTGGCTCATACTGTGGCCTCCTGCCACCAGCCTGGTCACTCTCAGGGCTCCACAGCCTTAGGCTGGTTCTCTGTCCATGCCCAGTCCTGTGTCTGCCACATACACACATATTGCCACACACACCCCACGTGCACACACACACCACCCCCACGTGCCACAGTACCCTCCTCCTCCCCCACAGATCCAAATGGAAGCCTGACAGCTCCCAATACTCCTTAAGACACATCCATGCATGAAAAGTGATTTGCAAAGAATGTCCCCATTGCAGAGACAAAATCCCCTGCTGGGGGCTGGGGACAGACAATAAACCATGGAGAAGGCTGATCTCAGCTGGGACCGGCACAGGAAGGCAGGGGCGCAGCCAGGGGGTGTCAGTGCACACCGATGGGTGAGCGCAGGTACAGCCCTTGGCCAGACCCATCCCGTGGACTGTCCTCACTAAGGTGGGGACAGCAGGCCGAGGAAGCTGCTAAAGGAGTCAGAGACTGGGCTTTACCTCCTGCTTCACCTTCTTGGGGGCAGTGATTTGGGGCTCCCCTGAGCCTCAGTTTTCTCATGAGTAGCAGGACGATAATGCCCCCTCCCTAATACTAATAATACTATCTTGAGGGTCAATCGGAGTGATTTTGTACATCAGGTAGTTGGAGACAGGGCTTGGCCCAAGGGGAGCAAGCATGAGGGGTGCCCCTTCCCAAATCTGACATGGTGCTGTCCCTGTGTCACCCCCACTCAACCACCACCTGTGGGGGCAACTCAGTATCCAGCCCCCTATCCTTCAGGTGCCCCCTGGGCTGCACCCTCCCAGGTGGGCACAGCTTGGGCACCTCACTTTTATTTTCTGAGCCCCCCTTCCTGGCCTTTGGCACAAGCCCCAGCAGGCAGCATAAATTTCTGAGGCCTCTGCAGAGCCCCATTAGTGCAGCGCCTGGAATGCTAATGGGCTCCTGGTGGTCCCAGGCTGAGAATCCCGCCTTTCCCTGACATTTGTAAAGTTCACGTTTTCAAAATAAAGCCACGTGAAGGGCGAGGCGCACTCCTAGATCACTTCTCTGTTGTGGGCCTGCCAGCTCCAGCTCCTTCCCTGACCTTGGCCTGCACCCCTCAACAGCCAGAGGTTCTGGAAGGGCTGTACCTCAGTGGGGAGCCTGGCCTTACTGGCCAGGTGAGTCAGGGGAGGGAGAGCTTCCCTGAGGAAGTGACATTGCTCTGAGGCTTAGAGGAGGAGCAGGAGTCAGCTCTGTGAGAAGAGGCAAAGAGCATTTCAAGCCAGGGGACCAGCAGTGCAAAAGTCCTGAGGCAGGAGGGGCCTGGTGGGCCTGAAGGTCTGGAAGAGGCTGGTGAGGCTGGACTTCTGGAGTCTTGGGAGCTGAGGCCTTTACCCGAGGGCACTGGTAGCCCCTGCAGTGTCATGCCAGTCTCAAATGCAGGCTTGGGGGTCCCATCACAGTACCAAGAGGAGCTAATGGCGCGCAGATGGCGATGGGCAGGTGGGGTGCAATTGTGGCTTTGCTTGCATCTTGCCTTCCTGGGCGGGGCCTTGCTAGTGACTTCACAATTGCTATTTCCTTGTCCTCAGTACAAGGATCTCAGAAATGAAATTACTGTTTGCATGGTTTGGTCCCTGTAGCTCAGAGGCTCGGGCTCCGGCCACATACACGGGGGCTGGTGAATTCGAACCCAGTCCAGACCTGCCAAACAACAATGACAACTACAAAAGAAATATTAGCCGAATGCTGTGGCGGACACCTGTAATTCCAGCTACTTGGGAAGCTGAGGCAAGAGAATTGCGTAAGCCCAAGAGTTTGAAGTTGCTGTGAGCTACCGAGTGCAACATAGTGGGCAACATTGACTCTGTCTCAAAACAAAAGAAAAAAGAAATTACTATTTACAGTGAGAATGCCTGGTGCAGACCAGTGTCCTCTCCCAGCGGTGAGGAAGCTGACGCAGCCCCCTCAAGGAGCTCGCCATCTGAAGCAGGAGGCAGGCCATAGGCAAATAGGCACTGTTATGCTATATCAGGTGCAATGACGGTCAGGGGGCTGCAAAGGGGAGGTTTGAGGATGATCTCTCCATGAAGGGACATTGGGACAGATTGGGGTGCAGAAGTAAGTTTGGAAGAGTGCTCCAGGCCCAAGGAACAGTCAGTGCAAAGGTCCTGAAGTGGGAAAGTGCTCTGTGTGTTTGGTTTTGAAGCTAGGATGTCTGGAGCCAGCCCAGTGTACAAGTGGAGAGGTGGCAGGTGTGGCCAGAGAAGTAGGAGCACAGAGCTGGTCAGTGGCGAGCCCACAAAGGAAAGGCCCTCACTTTCAGCGTGTGTTCATTCCTCACTGAATCACACTTTCATCTGTGCATCATCGTTCATTCATTCATTTTCATTCATTCAGAGTTACCTTTTTTTTTTTTTGGTTGCAGTTTTTGCAGGGGCTGGGTTTGAACCTGCCACCCTCGGTATATGGGGCCGGCGCCCTACTCACTGAGCCACAGGCATGGCCCAAGAGTTGCCATTTTTGCCTTCATCATTCACTAAGCGTTTTGTGAGTCCCACCCTGCTGCCTTCCCAGGGCTACCTACCCTCAGAGGGCTCCTAGTCTGGGATGGGGTCGGTGGGACTAGGAAGCCTACCTGGGGAGCTGATGTGGTTTCAGTGGCTCTGTTCCCTAGCTGGGCCTCTCTGTGGGTAGCCTATGGCACCACCTGCTGCGTGGGGCCTGTGTGGGCAGAGTGGGGCTGTGTCTGTGTAGGCCTGACCATCAGCATTTTCTCAGGAAGTGTCAGGCCTCAGGGGAACCCACTCAGGACCCTGGGTGCCCGGAGAAAGTGGCCACGGGAACCAGCAGGACAGAGGCTGGGCTAGGGCTGAAGCCTCTCACTGGGGACAGGGCTACCTGGACCCTGGAGAGAGGTTCTAGAAAGAGAAGCTGCTCTAGGCATGCTCAGAAGTCATCATTTGCACTCCTTTCTCCTACAGATGGGAATTCTGAGGCCCAGAGAGGGGAAAGGATTTGCCCCAGGACATACAGCATGGGAGAGGTCAAGCCAGGAGGAGAGTCTGGCCTTGGCCACCTGTCCCGATGACCTCTGGGCACACACTCCTAGCACTCAAAATGGATATTCCTATCTTCCCAAGGCCTGCTCCTCACCCTGGACCCCATCTCATGACTGCAGCCCCCAGATGGCCAGCCAGGCCATCTCAGCTTTGCCCTTCCAGCCAGGCTGGAGATGTTTCCGCCCCAACACTTTTGGGCACAGTCACACTCTGCTCCCAGGCAGAGGACCCCGGCTTCTCCCTGTACCCATTCAGGACACCTTACTCCTCTCAAGCTCCTGTGGCAGCTTCTGAACTGTCCCTGCTTCCACACCACCCCCAGTAGGCCCATGTTCCTGCAGACAGGGAGGGCTTTCCAACACCAAACCTGCTTCTGTACCGTCTCTGGGAGTAGGGTGCTGGCCCCATATACTGGAGGTGGTGGGTTCAAACCTAGCCCCGGCCAAAAAAAAAAAAAAAACAAAAAAAAAAAACCATATATATATATACATAAACCGTACCATCTCTGCCAAACCTTCCTGGGACCCCAGTGGCCCCTGGTGAAGTCTAGGCTTTTGGGCAGGACCTGTATTGGCCCCTGCCCACCTGCCAGCTTCCCTCCTCCCACTCCCCACACTGCCATTTGCAGCCACGCTGTTTCCTTCAACCCTTCAAACTTTGGCTTCTGAGCTGTTCACACATTGCTCTGTGCCAGAGGTGCTCTTCCACAACCCCTTTCCTATGCTACCCCATCTTCCTCCAGGTCTCAGTTAAGAGCCCGCCTCTTCCCGGAAGCCTTCCCAGGCCTCTCCAGGCTGGGATAGGCCCTGCCTCCCTCCTGTCACTGCCTGGTGCTTACTTTAATCACCTGTGTTATAATTCCCTGTTTATTCTCTGGGCCATCAGAGACAGGGACATGCAGGGACAATTTCATCACTCATCACTCCATGCCCTGTGCCCAGCCCAGGCCCCGGCCCCAAAGTGTAGACTCAGTAAATGTCCAATGACTGAGTGAATGCACAAACGCACATACAGCCACTGTTACCTCCTACACAGCCCAGGCCTGGACCCTGTACCACCCAGAAGGGGTACATTTTTTATCCTTCAGGACCCCCTCAATCCAGAGGGCCACCCAGGGCTGACTCACCCCAGTGCCTAGGCCCAGTTCCACAGCAGGGAGGCTAAGGGAATTGTTGGGCTGAGTGGCGACATGCCCTGAGGCCAGCTGTATGCCCTGGGCCTGTCTAAACTAGTTAACTCTGGGGAGGAGATGCTCTGTCAGGGTGACAGCTAAGGGCCCCCTGTCAGCTCCCATCAGCTCCCTCCCCACCCTGCCTTCCATCTCATGTTCCCAGTCTCCACGAGCTATCACCTCCTCTGAGAAGCCTCCCCGGTTTTCCTCTCCATCATGGGGTTCATCTGGCCCCTTGTCTGTTCCCTTTGTGGTTCTTGCTGCAATCTGTCACTATCTAATTCATCAATTTGTTTCCTGGGGCACTGCCTGTCTTCCTGATTCTCTGGGGAGCCCCTTGAGGTCACAGACCATCCTCCCCTGCAAGGTGACAACCCCAGTGTCCAGCACAGGGTGGCAATGCCCCCTAAAAGAATGCATCAATGAATGGAGGCCAAAGTGGAGAAAAGTGGGGCTCTGGGGCCAGGCACACTGGGGTTTGAATCTGGGCTCTGTTCCTGACTATCAGAGTGGTCCTGGGCAAGGGGCCCACCTCTGCTGAGCCTCAGTTTCCCTGTCTGCAATGTTTACCTGCATAGGTGGTGCACTCAGCCCAGATCTGGCCCCTACAAAGCCTCTCTGGTAGTGACCTTGTCCTTGTTCAGAGGGGCAGGAAGGCACCCTGCAGGGATGTAGACAGATGGGCTAAGGCCTGGCAGCAGGGTCCCGAGGGACTGGGTGTAGCCAGTTGCTAAATTCTTTCTCTTCTAGTTCCCCACAAGCCCCTGGTTCTCACTTCCTACTCTTGAAGGCTGTCCAAAGAGTGGGTGACATCTTCCCTCTTGACAGACGGGAAGACTGAGGACCAGGCCTGTGGACAGTCAGCACAGACTTACAGAGCCTCTAAGCCAGACAGGGCATCCTCAGAAACCACTGAGACCAACGTTCTCATTGAATGGGGAAACTGAGGTGCCCTAGAGGGGCAGGCCCCCACCCGTGATACCAAATCAGGTCTGGACCCCAAAGTGGGGCAGGGATCTGCTTTTCCTTCCTGTGTTGCCCCCAACTCTGGGTTCCAACGAGGTTGCAGAGCTGTCAGGAGGGATCAGGCCTATCTCCCTGGATTTAATTAACGGGCCTTTCATCTTTGTCCTGGAGGGATCAACTATCTTCTGTCTTCTTAATTAACGTTCATTAAGCAAATCAGAACAACAGGGTTTTTCTCCCTCCTTTCTTTGCCTGGAAGGTTTTAACCCTTGGTAGGTGGGCTTTGGGGAAGGGAGCCTGTTACCCTTGCTGGGAGTCAGAGCAGAAGGCCAGGCTTCTGCAGGGACTCCCTCACTGGCCACACAGATTCCCCCTCCTCTCGATGCTGGCCCCCTGGCTGCACCTCCATCCATCCTCCTAAGGTGGAAACAGGCCTGGAAGACTCTGCTGCTCAAGAACCTTCCGTGGCTCCCTGCCACTGCTAGGACAATGGGGAGACAGACCTCTACCTCTTCATTCCTGCCCCCTCTCTAAGCCAGCTCAGTACCTGCTCCCCCCCAACGCATTCCTCTCCCCTCAGAATCAGCTGTCTCCATGGGGCCAGGGCAGCTCCCTAAATCCCTGCAGGGAATATTCAGGCATTGCTATTCCTAAGGGATCCCCAAAGTCTCCTGGGTTTGGGGAACAGGACCAAGGCCACTGGTCCAGGCACCCCCACCAGTGGGTCAAGGCCAGTGTGCCCCACATGCTTCTCACCAACTCTGAACTGGTACCGGTGGGGCCTTCACATGGCACGTGGGGGGCACCTAGGTAGGACTGGAGATCTCGGGGATGGGGATGAAAGGATTGCTACCCAGGGAAGATGGACTGTAGGGTAGGGGCCTGGGGTTGGGAAACCAAGGCCACGTGGCCATGGCTTCTGTCATGTGTGTATAGAGGGGGCCCCCAGCTTCAGGGGCACAGATGCCTTGCTGGGTGATGGCTCTACTGGCAGGTCCACCTGAGTCTTCTCTTGATGGAAAGTTGGCTGCGTCCACCTTATTGCCCAGTGTCTTGAATGCCAACTTCACAGCTCTCCTGCCAGCTCACTGTGAGCCCTTCCAGCAGTTACAGAAGTAGTCACTGGCCATTGTCACCCAGATTTGGGGAGCTATCGTGAGACTTTGTGGTACACTTTGCTTCCCAGATTCTGTGGCTCTGGGCCCTCCCTGAATCCTAGCCTGGGAGGAGCTGACCACAGCGATGGGAGAGACCCGGCCACATCCTGCCAGGGACATGCGCCCAGAAGCTACGTCCCCTCTCTGGGTCTGTCTCCCCACCTGTACAGCCTGCGCCCTGGACCCCATAACCTTCCTAGGCCCATCTTCTCAGACCCCAAGCCACGGGACATGAAGTGATGTTTAGCTGCACACCTCTCACCAGAGGGGGAGGGGATAAGAGCTGCCCTAGTGTCCCTCCACCCTAGGCTGTTGGAACAGCAGTCAGTAAGAGTGGCTCACACCTATAATCGCAGTATTCTGAGAGGCTGAAGTGGGAGGATCCCTTGAGGCCAGGAGTTCAAAACCAGCGTTGGTAATGCAGAAAGAACCCATCTCTTGGCTTGGCGCCTGTGGCTCAACGGGCTAAGGCACCAGCCACGTACACCTGAGCTGGCGGGTTCAAATCCAGCCCGGGCCCGCCAAACAACAATGACGGCTGCAACCAAAAAATGGCCGGGCGTTGTGGCAGGTGCCTGTAGTCCCAGCTATTTGGGAGGCGGAGGCAGGAGAATCGCTTGAGCCCAGGAATTGGAGGTTGCTGTGAGCTGTGATGCCACGGCACTCTATCCAGGGTGACAGCTTGAGGCTCTGTCTCAAAAAAAAAAAAAAAAAAGAAAGAAAGAACCCATCTCTTAAAAAATGAAAAAAAAGGGGGGGGGTGGCACCTGTAGTCCCAGCTACTGGGGAGACTGAGGCAGGAGGATGGCTTGAGCCCAGGAGTTGGAGGCTGCAGTGAGCTATGATCATGCCACTGCACTCCAGTCTGTACAAGAGAGAAAGACTCTATCTCTAAAAACTATATAAAAATAAAATAATATGGGTGGTGCCTGTGGCTCAGTGGGTAGGGCACCTGCCGCATATACCAAGGGTGGTGGGTTCAAACCCAGCCCCAGCCAAACTGCAACAAAAAAATAGCCGGGCGTTGTGGCCGGCGCCTGCAGTCCCAGCTATTCGGGAGGCTGAGCCAAGAGAATCGCCTAAGCCCAAGAGCTGGAGGTTGCTGAGTTGTGACACCACAGCACTCTATCGAGGGCCATAAAGTGAGATTTTATCTCTAAAAATAAATTAATTAATTAATTAATAATAATAGTAAAAAAGAATCTGAGAGGCCAGTGACCTTTGGCTGCCCTGCGGAGACTGAGGGATCTCCCGGCCGGGCGGTGGGGGCAGGAATGGGGCTTTGTCCTGAGCGGTGGGGTGGAGGGTGGCCTGAGCCCGCAGCAGCTGGAGCCCCACTCTAAGCCACACTCGGGACTCCGCATCAGCCCGGCTGCTCCGTGCTAGCGCAGCTCCGGGGACTGCGGTCGGAGCCTTCCCGGCGCTGGTCAGCTCCCCCGCAGCAGCAGTAGCCGGACGCGTCCTCGCCACTAGAGGGCGAGGGGGGGCGTCCCGGTGTTGTGGCCAATGTCGCCACCTGGTGGATGGTCACGTGAGCACAGGCACCTGGACGCGGAGAAACCCGGGATGCGGAATGGGGGAGCCGGGAAGGAAGGGACCCCGCCCCCCCGCAGACCTTGAAGGAAGGTCCTCTCTAGGGCCGTTACTAGGCCTGGACACCTGCTGCCACCGCCAGCCAGATGTGTCTCAGCACCCTCAGGGCTGGAGAAGGGGCAGGGAACCGTTCTACTGTGTGATCTCTCTTGTCACCAGAAAAATCCACCAGCGGGCGGAAGACACCTCTGCTCACATCTGCCTTCTAAGTCTCAGGCAAGGATGTGTGACTGGCAGGACTTATTTTGCATGCAGGACCCCAGCTGCAAAGGTGTATTGAAAGAGGAGCGCTTAGCGTGCCCACCTCAGAGGTCAGGATGACACCAGAGAAGGAGGTGGACAGAGGCTGCGTCACTCCCAGCACTCGTCATGCGGGTGCTGGAGACGGGTCTGAGCCCGGGTCTGACTCAGGAGGCCAGGGGCTTTGCTCCTGCAGTACAGGTCTCCTCCTGCTCAGACAAGCAAATCAGCAGCAGCCTCGTGCATCGAGGATGCCCATTAATTTGTCCAAGCAGAGTCCTTGACTGCCAGTCATTAGGGGTGGTGATGTCTGCTTTGCCCTGGAGTGAGGGAGGAAGAGTGCTGGCCTCTTTGGCCACACCAGCTCCTCCTGTATCAGGCCCTGAGCCCTGGAGGGTCCGGATCAATGCTTGCCCCCTCCCATAGGCCCATCTGCACGCCCCACCACCTGTCTGAATCTTCAAATCTTGCTGCAAGGTTGCTAAGCCACTCGCCACTGTCCACGAGGTCCTGTACACCTTCCACAGATAGCAAATACTGCGCATTGGGGCCATTATCCCCGGAGTAGGGTGGAAGGGCGTCAGCAGTCCATTTCGATTCTTTAAGTGCACATGGAGCTGACCCACCTCGGAGTCAAATTTGGGCTTCTCCCTCCACCAGCTGGCCTATAGGGAACCCTCATCCTCCAGAGCATAGTTGTGAGCCAGAAAGGAAGCATCAAGTCTGGGCGTCTGTGCCACCTCTCACATATCTCATTTGCGCTCTGAACCATCCTTGCCCTTTGTGTGAGGGATGGCTGCTGGGCCTGCTCCACTCTGTGACTTAGTGATCTGACGACACTGGCTCTGGAGGACAGTACAGGCCACGTAGTCATTTGATTACCCCCATTACCTTGCTGGTAGCAGGTCAGGACCTGCCTTTTGTGTGGCCTAGAGCTCTCTGTGGAGCTGGCATGCCTTGCTCCAGAACTCTAGGCATCAAGACTGTGATTTTTTTCTTGGGGAGCATCATGACATGGCTCCTTTCTCTCCACAGACACCCCAGCCCTGTGGGATCTGCTGGGTGCATGGCCTATGGGGCAGCACTGCTTATGGGCAGCCTGGAGCTGCCGCTTGGCCTTTTCCTACTCTGGGAACCTCTCAGAGCTATTAGTTGCTCCTCCGCCTCATGAAGTGGGTCAGAACAGTGTTCCTAAGCGCAGAATATGCTGCTTCTAGAACATAAAGAGGCCCACCAACATTATACTTCTTGTCCTGTACTATGGAGGACGTGATGGCTCATCTTATATGTGTACTTGGTAGGCCACAGTGCCCAGGCATTTGGTCAAACAGTATCCAAGGTGTTTTTGTGGAGGTATTTTTTTAGATGAGATTAACATTTAAAGCAGTACTCTTTGAATTAAGCATATTTATAATGTAGGTGGGCCTTATTAAATTGATTGAAGGACTTTATAGAAAAAAACCTCATCTCCCTTGAGGAAAAGGGAATTCCACCAGCAGACTGCCTTTGGACCTGAACTTCAACTCTATCCCGAGTCTCCAGCCTACTGGCCTATCCTGCAGAGTTTGGACTTACCAGACTTGATAAATCACATGCGCTAATTTCTTAAAATAAATCTTTTTTATTTTATTTTATGTTTTGAGACAGAGTCTCACTCAGTCTCCCTGGGGTTGAGGGCGTGGCATCATAGCTCATAACAACCTCAAACTCTTGGGCTGAAGTGATCCTTTCAGGCTCCTGAGCATCTGGATCTACAGGCACCTACCACAGTGCCTGGGCATTTTCAGCGATGGGGTCTCACTCTTGCTCAGGCTGGTCTCAAATTCCTGAGCTCAAGAGATCCACCCCCTGTGGCCTCCCAGAGTGCTAGGATTACAGGCACGAGCCACCCTAATTCTCTATTTTAATTAACTTCTCTCTCTCCATAGACATGCATTTTCTGTCACTACATGCACACACAGAATCATGCAAGGACACTTTATGAAAAATGCACGGTTAGGTGATTTTGTCATGGTGTTAACATCATGGAATGTGTTTACATGAACCTAGAGGGCACAGCCTGCTACACATCTAGTCTATATAGTCTAGCATATTGCTCTTAGGCTACTAACCTCTATGCATGTTACTATACGGAATATGGTAGGCAATTATAACACAGTGGTATTCACTTATCTAAACGTAGAACAGATACAGCATTTTTACTGTATCTTTTTTATAAAGATAAAAAAACAATGGTGCACCTGTACAGGGCACCTACCATGAATGGAGCTTGCGGGACTGGAAGCTGCTCTGGGTGAGTCAGGGAATAAGTGGGGAGTGAATGTGAAGGCCGAGGGCACTACTGTACACTAGACTTTATAAACACTGTACTTAATAAACATCGTACACTCTCTACATTAAATTTCTTTAAACAATAAAGTAATTACACTACAAAGTTATGACTTCTATGACATCACTGCGCAGTAGGAATTTTTCAGCTTTTAAAATTGTATGGAACTACTGTTGTACAGACAGTCTGTCCTTGATCAAAATATCATTATGTGGCATATGACTGTGTATTTAAAGTTAGCACTGTTAGCCAGTCCCTGTAAATGTCTTTGGACTCCCACTCCTTTTTTGGCAGGCCTGGAACCTCCTCAATCAGGCCACGCAGGGTTTAACCCTAATTAATGGATATCTGGCCAAGAGGAGTGGTGGAAGCAGATCATGACGGAGGCAGGATCGTCTTTCGGGGCACCTGCCTCATTTGAGGCTCCTGTGTACATAGGCAGTGGTGGTGGAGATGGTGAGCACTATCCTGTGGGGAGGGGTCACCCCTTTTGTAGGCCCACAGCGTTTAAGGGAATCTGGAGATTCAAAGTTCTCAGCACAGCATCAAGATCCAAGATCCGTATCCGAGGCCTCAGGGACCCGCTCCTTCCTGATCTGGTCACTGTGGTATAGGACAATTTCCAGGAGTGAGAGATTGATTTTCTCTGAAGTTCTGCTAATCTTATGATCAGATCCTGAGCCTAGGTTTTTGAAGATTATGCCCTGTGGCTAGAGTTGACAATGTCTATAACTGTTAGGGGCCCCTAGATTTCTGGCTTTGCTTTGGATTAGCGACTGATCACCTTGAAGTGGTCATTTTCCCTTTTCAAAGCATCACTGATGCTCTGTAAGAGCCACCCGAATCCAGAGTCCCCGTAACCACTACTTCCCATTCTCAAACATCAGACATTGCATGAACCAGTCACTGCCTTCCACCACAGGTGAAGTCTCACTGATTGCAGTGTCACTGCAATGCTGATACTATCAGTACCCCACCTAGCTTCAATGCACCAGCTGGCTGGTATCAGGGACATGTTATGACTTCCTGAACCCTAGTGCAGTGAATTTCAACTGGTGTGCCACAGCACACTGGCATGCCAGGACGGGATCTTAGGTGGTGCTAGGAAAATTTTTAAAGATCAATAATTAAATTATTTTCAAGAAAAGTTCATGGGCGGCGCCTGTGGCTCATGGAGTAGGGCGCCGGCCCCATATGCCGAAGGTGGCAGGTTCAAACCTAGCCTCGGCCGAACTGCAAAACAAACAAACAAAAATAGCCGGGCGTTGTGGCGGGCACCTGTAGTCCCAGCTACTTGGGAGGCTGAGGCAAGAGAATCGCCTAAGCCCAGGAGTTGGAGGTTGCTGTGAGCTGTGTGGCGCCATGGCACTCTACCGAGGGCGATAAAGTGAGACTCTGTCTCTACAAAAAAAAAAAAAAAAAGAAGAAGAAAAAAGAAAAGTTCAAAGCACAATAAGTATATTATCTTTTTACTTTTTTTTTCGATCAACATAATGTAAGTGTGCCCTAAAAGTTTAACTGTAGGTTCAATAGAGATAAAAAAAAGTTTGAGAAACATTGCTTTAGCAGGTTTCTTTTTCATTAAAAAATATTAAGCATTAGCTGGGGGTGGTGGCTCTTACCCATAATCCTAGCACTCTTAGAGGCCAAGGTAGGTGGATCGCTTGAGCTCAGGAGTTTGAGACCAGCCTGAGATCGAGATCATGTCTGTACTAAAAATAGAAAAGCTCACCAGTCATTGTGGCAGGTCCCTGTAGTCCCAGGTACCTGAGAAACTAAGGCTAGAGGATCCACTCATGCCCAAGAGTTTGAGGTTGCAGTAAGCTAGGCTGATGCCTACCTAGGGCAACAGAGTGAGACTGTTTATAATTATATTTGACAACTGCATTGATATAAAGACAAAGGTATTAATATATTAAAACATTTTCTTTAAGGCTGGGTGTGGTGGGTCACACCTATAATCCTAGCACTCTGGGAAGGCAAGGCAGGTGGATTGCCTGAGCTCAGGAGTTCAAGGCCAACCTGAGCTAGAGTGAGACCCATTCTCTAAAAATAGCTGGGTGTTGTGGTGGGCACCTGTAGTCCCAGCCACTCGAGAGGCTGAGACAAGAAAGAGAGGCTTGTGCCCAAGACTTTGAGGTTGCTGTAAGCTATGATGCCAGGGCACTCTACCAAGCGTGACAATGTAAGACTATGACTCAAAAAAAAAAAAAAATCCAACATTTTCTTCAACCTAAAAGTTCATTTTTTCCCATCTGACTTTGAAAAGAAATTAGAACATTTTCGTAGGCTCCTAAAAGTATTGTCAGCCACCATGTCTCCTATGCCTAATGAATAAATTGGCTTTGGATGGGTGCACAGCCCAGCAAAGGGCATCTGGGTGGGGCACTGACAGTCTGCCACAATCCTGTTCCTGGCCATAAAAGAAAACTCTAATGAAGAGTCCTCCACAACACCATCAAAGAGCAATTTGGGGCCAGGTGCAGTGGCTCACTATTATCCCAGTGCTTTAGGAGGCTAAGGCGGAGGTCGCTTGAGGCCCAGAGTTTGTGGTTATAGCTAGCTATGATCGCACCACTTCACTCCAACCTGGCTGAGAGAGTGAGACGCTATATCTAAAAAATAAAAATTAAAAAAAAAACAAACAGTTTGGAAGTACATTAAATTAATATTTTTAATTTCGGAAGGATTTATATATTTAAATAGTTGGAAACCCATGACTATAGATGCTGATTTCTTTATTCAGGTTTTATGTCATTTATGTAGAGTTTTATAATTTCCTTCATTTATGTCTTGCATATATCATCCTAGATTTATTATTAGTTATTGAATCATTTGTATCATTCTGTGAACAGAAACATTTTCTCTACATTTCTAAATTATTGTTGGCATTAGTTTTAGCACTTTACCCTGTAGTCAGCCATCTTTTTAAACTCTTATTAATTTTTATAGTCTTCAGTAGATTTTTTTGTTTTATTTTGAGACAGAGTCTCACTCTGTCCCCTTGGGTAGATTGCTGTAGCGTTATAGCTCACAGCAACCTCAAACTCTTGGGCTCAAGCGATTGTTCTTGCCTCAGCCTCCAAGTAGCTGAAACTACAGACACGTGCCAGAGTGCTCAGGTAATTTTTTTCTATTTTTGGTAGAGACAGGGTCTCACTCTTGCCCAGGCTGATCTTGAACTCTTGAGCTTAAGCAATCCACCTGCCTCAGCCTCCCAGAGGACTAGGATTACAGGTGTGGGCCACCGTGCCTGGCCTTTAGTAGAATCTTTCATGTTTTTGAAATGTATCTTCAGATAAATATATTTATATCTTTTAATTTTTTGTGTGTTTTTGCATTTGCTAGAACTTACACATAGTATCAGTGGTGACATCAACTACTAACTTTACTTGGGTCTATTTCTGGAATGCTATCCCATGGATCTATTCTATAGTCCTTTCCAGAACCATGCTGTTTTAATTATATTTAAATAACTGGTAGTTAACCACCCCACAACAATTAATCTGGTCTTTCAAAATTGTGTTGACTCCTCTACTCTCATTTTGCTCTTTACCTCAGTGGCAGCACCTTTAGAATTTCATTCTTTAATACAGTGTTTGTTGAATAGCATATTATCATGTTTTGGAAATTTATTTTTATTTTCCTTAGAGTTCTTCTGGGAATGGCTGCTAAATTTTATCAAATGGCTTTTCTCCTTCCATTTACTAATTTTAATGAATAGGAGTAAAAAGGGGCTTCTCCTGGGGAGAAGACAAGTACGGCCTCTGCAAGGTGAAGCGTGCTGAGGTCGGGTGCACACGTAAGGTTGGTCTCTTTGCTTTGAGAACCCCGGCAGCAGCAGGAGCGCTTTCCAGAGTTAGGAGGAACCATCTCGAAAAGCTACCTACGTGCACTTTATCCACAGAAGGAGATGCGCAAAGGGCAAAGACCCGCTGAAGATCCTTGTCCCCTTAATTTAATTTTATTTTTTTTTAGAGACAGAGTCTTACTTTGTCACCCTCAGTAGAGTCCTGTGGCATCACAGCTCACAGCAACCTCCAGCTCTGGCGCTTAGTTGATTCTCTTGCCTCACCTCCCAAGTAGCTGGGACTACAGGCGCCCGCCACAACTCCCGGCTATTTTTTGTTGCAGTTTGGCAGGGGCCGGGTTTTGTTTGCAGTTTGGCCGGGGCCGGCGCCCTATCCACTGAGCCACAGGCGCCGCCCCCTTGTCTCCTTTAATCTCAGGACCTCAAGGGCGCTGGTGAGCAGTTTCCATTTAATGAGCAGTCACTCATTAAAGCCTTAATGATCCTGTATCTTTGCCAACCCCATTTTCCAGATGTGGACAGTGAGGCTCAAAGATGCCTGGGTGGCCCCCGCTGCCGGGAAGGTCCGGGTGGGCAGGCAGGTCTGGGGCTCCGGAGCCGGGCACTCCCGGGCACGTCCACCAGGTGGTGGTGAGCTCCAGGGACCGCGCGGCCTGGGCGCGGGGCCGCCGCCCGCCGCCGGTCCCTCCCTCCAGCGCTCCCGCCCCGTCGTGGGTCCCGCCCGCCGGGGAGGGCGGGCCTTGGCGCCCACCGTTGGCGAGCCGGCGGGCCGGCAGAGCTCGGCGTCGGTGCCCTTGGCCATGGCGGTGGCTGCGCTCCTCCTGGGGCTGGCGCTCGCGGCGTCGCGGGCGGCGGGCGCGGGCATGGGCGCGTGCTACGACGGCGCGGGGCGCCCGCAGCGCTGCCTGCCCGAGTTCGAGAACGCGGCGTTCGGCCGGGTGGCAGAGGCCTCGCACACGTGCGGCAGCCCGCCCGAGGACTTCTGCCCGCACGTGGGCGCCGCGGGCGCGGGGGCTCAGTGCCAGCGCTGCGACGCCGCGGACCCCGAGCGCCACCACAACGCCTCCTACCTCACCGACTTCCACAGCCCGGACGAGAGCACCTGGTGGCAGAGCCCGTCCATGGCCTTCGGCGTGCAGTACCCCACCTCGGTCAACATCACTCTCCGCCTGGGTAAGTGCGGACTCCGGTCGCCGCCACCGCCACCACCGCGTCCCCTGTCGCCACTCCTTGGGGCCCTGAAGCAGAGGCCTGAACTGTTGCTGCGAGCCCCAGCTAGGGCTGTGGGACCCTGATACGGGGCCTCAGGAACAGGACTGTACCCCTTCTTGGAAGGATACATTGAGGAGTGCCCCTTGCGGCGGGCGAGATGGGGCAGGAGGCCTCCGGGGAGCCCCTTGGCCGAGCTGAGATCCAGGTGCAGTTACCGTCCCCTCTAATGGTTTTCCATCCTCGGCCCAGACCGTGGTGGGAACAGTTAACACCAGGGATTGGACTCGTCCATCCTCTAGGGCAGGGGCTTCTGGCATTGGGGAGTCGTCTGATGGACTTCAGTGGCTCAGTGGACCCCTGAGCTGCCTGCAGTCTTGGAGTGTGCTCTGGGAGGGTGGGTGCTGAGATATTCAGGAAAAGAGGAGCCCTCTGGGTGGAAGGACCAAATTTGTCCTGCCATTAGGTGGCTTGCCTTGCCCACGCCATGCCAAGGTGCAGGAGCCTTAGCACCGAGCACATGAGACTCCCTGTCTGGAATTCTCCCTCCCCTCCATTGCAGCCTCCACAGCCCTTGGGGGAGGAGGTCACTGGTCACAGTCCCTTATCTGCCACACATCAAGATCTCCCAAAGCTTTTCAAACTCCAAGTACTTTTATAACTCATTTCGACTGCTAAGTCTGACCTGAAGCTATTTCTAGGCTTTATAAATCATTTTCACTAGTTTATCCCAGAGAAAATGAATATTCATACATTTTGCTGCTGAAATCTCCTTTGAGTACAGCCTGCAAGCCCAGACCCCACTGGGATGTTAACACAAAGTGTGGTGTACAAGCTGTATCATCTTTTCTAAACTCTGTGAAGTTCTGAATTCCGGAACCCAGCTGGACCTTAGGAGTTTGGATAAGGGATGATAAGATGGCATACCCATGTTTCAGATGAGAAAGTTGAAGCTCAGAGAGGTTAAGTGTCTTGCCCAAAGCTGCTAAATGGCAGTCTGGACATGGACTCCACCACCCATCAAATGTGTTGGCTCCTCCCAAGCCTGGCGGCAGCGTCCTAAGAAGGACTAGAAAATGACACTGGAGTGAGGGGAGGGGAGGACAGTGAGGCCCCTTCTGCCTGCTGCCACCCCAAGAAGTTCAGTTCCTAGGGCCAGGTCACCTTCTTATGGCCTGTCTAGACCACCAGGTGGGGCTTCTGGATGGAGTGAGGTCTCCACCCAGGCAAGGAGGAGGGACAGGAAGCCAGTGGGGTGGGGGGAGGCTGGGGGAGCTGTCTGGATGGGGCTGGCAGGACCTCAAGGCCACAAGGGAAGGAATCTGGGACAGGGTGGGGGCTTGCGGGGGAGACACACTGTTCCATAACAAAGCGTCACATATGTTAGTGGAATCCAGGGGCCAAGGAAAGGGGCCCAGCTGGGCACAAAGTGGGAGTAGGGGATGGAGGAAAAGTCCACGCGTTTGGATTTGGGGACAGTTCCCACTTACACACTGAGCGCTCACCCCATGCCATGCCCTGTGTTTGAGCTGCACAAATAGGTGAACTCTGCGTAGAACCCTCAGAAGCAGGGTATTGTGACCCTTCTCTAAGTCAACAGCCTGAGGCTCAAAGAGACCCTGTGAGTGTGGACGGAAGATGTGACACACGCTTATGCACACACATACACACACACCAGAGTGACTTCCCCTGGGTTAATGTTCTTTCTACCATGTTGTCCGGCACCAGGTACATGTGTGTGCAGTGAGCAAAGAATGAATGAATGAATGATGGTGTCACCTCCTCCATTCTGTGCTCGGTGCCCAGCTCAGGTTCTTCTTCACCTGCTCTGGGAGGCAGAACAGGGTAGAAACCACAAAAGGGGGCTTTGGACTGAGGCTCAGCAGAGTCATTCATTGGGTGAGTGATGTCACCTCTCTCAGCCTCGGTTTCCTCATCTGTACAATGAGACGAGCCGTCTCTACCTCCTAAGGCTGTTGTATGTATTCCATGAGCTCAGGTCAAAGCTGTGACAGTCCTTGTGTACGACCAGCATCGCCCTGCTGAGGACAGCTCAGGGGGCTTTCCTGCAGTTGAGCTCTACAGCACGGATTGAGAAATGCTTTCCTTGGCCAGCCCGGCTCCCGAATGACATCTAACCCGGGGCCCTGTTTACGCACGATAGGTGCTAGGGGCTCACGGCAGCCCGGACTTGGGCCTTTTAAAGTTTCATATGACCTAGATTTGCTCCAGGCTAAGTCATGGATTGCATAATATTGGGGGAAAGAGCAGTCAGGGATTGCCAGCGTCCCCAGTGTCCCTGGTGGACGTTCTGATTGTCTGAGGTGGACCAGGGAGCTTCTCCTCTTGTTCCTTGGCTCTATTCCCCTCCATCCCTTGAAGGCTCATGAGAAGGGAGAGAGAGTGGCTAGCTCTGGCCCAGGTCCCCTAGAGGGAATGGGGTGAGGGGCGGGGGAAGATGGAGGTCCCGGGATGGAGGTCGCTGCTTTCCCAGCCCCCTGTAGCTTCTGGACATCTGTTCCAGAGCCTCCCTTGCTGAGCTGAGCCGAGCCTTCCTGTCTGGAATGAAAGGCAGCAGCAGAGCTTGGCAGTTCCCAGCCCGCCTCCAAGGCCTGGGGAAGCCTCTGGGCTGGGGCCTGATGGTGGGTGGGCAGCATGGGGGCTGCGGATGGTCATGGGGGCAACAGACTATTCAGGGGATCTTACCACATGCCAAGAAGGAATTCACTGAGTTGCATCCCAAGCTGGCATGGTCTGTTCTTTACTGACGGGGAAACTGAGGCTCGGAGCATGAGAGGGTCACACAGGACTGTAAGTTGTGTCCGCTGGGGCCCTCTCCTAACTGTGTCCCAACTGGAAGAGGGTAGTGTCCAAGCAAGGCTGGTCCACATGCTCCAATCCTGGGGAGAACCCAGGCTGGGGTGTGGCTTTTCGTCGGCACTAGGGAGCTTCCTTTCTAGCTTGAACACTTTCTTGAATTGCTGAGACCTCCTGGAGCCACAGAAAGACCCCTGAGTCCCCAGGTGTGTCCTGGGCCCCAGGGCTGAGAGTGCTGCTGCAGGGTCTCAGGATAAGCTGCCACCCTCAGGTTCCGTTTCTTTATGTGCGGGCTTGGTACTTACCGAGCCTGGCTCACGGGCCCTGAGCAAGACCACACACAGCCCCCACCCTGCGGGGCTCAAGGGCCCACCACAGAAGATGGCCTGTACTGAGGATAGTGCTTTGAGAACACATGGTGGGCTCCACGAGTCTCCCTGAAGGTAGGCAGGGCCTCCCTGAGACCTGAAGGGTAGTCAGTGGGGGAGGGATGTTCAGACCAGGGAACGAAGGGACAGTGTGGGGAGGCAGGCGGCAGCTCCGTATGTTGTGGGCCCTGCTAGGCCTAGATGACCTCTGTGCAGGGACTGAGGCAACCAGGGGCCCTGTCTGGCCACAGCGAGGAGATGGGCCTGGTGGGGGCTGGCCATCAGGGGAACCCTGTGGCCCCTAACAGGCCTTGGAGCCAGCTGGGCTCCACTGAGTCTTCCTGTCGACTGGGCGGCCTTGTTTGCCTTGGCGGGAGCCAGTGCTGGGGGCCAAGTCCTCCTTCTTTCCTCCTGCAGTTCTGGCTGGAACACTGGGCCCAGGCAGGTCGGGGGTCAAGGCAGTGGCCCTGGTTACTCTCCATCCACCCACAGAACTGGCCCTCAAGGTCCCTGGGCCCAGCTGGCCTTGGCCACCTCTCTTGCCTCTCAGGGCCTCCCAGAGCTAATCCAGGAGTGGCATGGGTGGGAAATGCCAAAGCCCAGGAGGGTGTAGGCAGCCTCTGGTGGCCCCCAGTGTCCAGGTCACCCCTGTGCACCTCCCACTCTGGCTGCTGCCAGCTGTCCTGTAGCAGGGCCATAAAGTGACCACGATGGACGCTCTTTCCACCAGATCTTTGCATGTGCTGTCCCTTCTGCCTGGCACACTTTCCCTTCCCACCTTCTACCAACCCACGTCTCATTCATAAGCAACAGAGCGCCCAGGGAGTGTGGTCCCCGTGCCGAGCCTTGGGGATGCAGCAGGGGTCAGGTACCCATCCGGCCCACCCACCCCCAATCCTCCAGGATTGGGCAGGGGGCCTGGCCATGCGTTCCTGCAGCCCCCTGCCTTCCCCTCGCAGTCTGGGTCACACTGCCTTGAGGGTCTGGTTGGTTCGTGGCCATCCCTAGCTCCGAGCAGCAGGAATGCCTGTTTTCACAGCTGTGCCCCAACACCTGGCGCAGAGGGCCGGCGAAGGTTGCTGGGTGAATGAATGGAGCAGCGGGTGGATGCAGTTATGTGCGTGCTTCTACCCGGGACCGTCTGGAGTGATGCACCGGCATTTGTTTGTTTAGCTCTGTCGTGGTGATGTTCATATACTGCAAACAGGGAAACTGAGGCCCTACACTGAAGTCAGTTGCCCAGTTAACCCAGAGAGAGTGGGTAATGTGTCTGAGGCCACAGAGCCAGAAAGCAGTAGAGCTGGGCTGTGAACCCAGGCCACACCGCCCTTCCGCACTGGGAGCGAGGGAGGGAGCGAGCAAAGAATGTGTGTTTCAGCCCTCCTGGCTTTGCACAGGTGTCCCGTACTGCTTACCAAGGCAGTGCCAGCCTCCTTCCCCTGCCTCTTTCTCTCCGGCAGTTGTGCCCTCACCATCTTATGCCCTGGCTTTGCCTATTGAAATGGAGGTCAACATTCAGGACTCCACCTGCACCTCCTGCCCTGGCCTGGCCTCCCACGTGAGCCTCAGACTGGGGAATCTGAGCGCCTCCTGAGCCAGCACCCGTGGATGTCGCATGAGGGTTCCAAGGGAACGAACCCCGTGTGCAGAGCAGCGTTATTGGTCATGACAGCCAAAAGGGGGAGGCAACCCATGTGAATGCTCTATCCACACGTGGAATATTACTCAGCCTTACAAAGGAGGGAAATTCTGACACATACTGCAATGCAGATGAACCCTGAGGACATTATGCTGAGTGAAATAAGCCAGTCGGAAAAGGACAAATACCATATGGTTTCACTTACGTGAGGCCCCTAGAATAGTCAAATCCGTAGAGACAGAAGGTAGAATGGCGGGTGCCAGAGATTGCGGGGAGGGGAATGGGAGTTAGTACTTCATGGGGATGGCGTCTCAGTTTGGGAAGATGAGAAGAGTTCCGGACACGGATGACGGGGATAGCCGCCCAACAATGTGGGCTGTGAATACAGTTCGTTACTTACTGCCCCTGAACTGTGCACTTACAAATGGTTAAGATGAGAAATGTTTGTCACCATGAAAGAAAATGTGGGGGGAAATGTATATATCGGCTCTTTGGGAAGGCAGTTTGGTGACATGGAGAGCCACCACAATGTTCCTGGCCTTTGGCAAAGGAATCCTACTTCTGGGAATTCAAATAAGGAAAGGAGCCTAAATGCATGAAAACGTTCATCGAGGCATTTTTTTTTTTTTTTGTAGCGGAGAGAAATTGGAACCATCAGGGAATAGTTAAATAAATTGTAGGACATAAATTCATCCAATGATTGCAGCGGTTCAGTGAAATAGCTGACGGGGTTTATAACACTCAGGGCAAACCAAGTCTCAACGTTGAATGAGGAGAAAGAGACGAGTTGCTACATGTGGACTCAGATTTCTATTTTATTACCCCTAAAGAATAGGGCATGTCAGTCCACTAGGCCAGTGGAATGAGCAGGGGTGCATGGGAGCCAGCTAGGTGAGGAACAGCAGGAAAAACATTCCAGGCAGATGGAATAGCGTATCGGGTGGACTGGAGGTAAGGGAGCCATGTACTTCCAAGCAGTTTCACCACCAGTTGACATCAAACTGGCAAGTGTGTTTGTCCTAAGGGCTTTGAGTGACTTTTCTTCCTTTGTCAGTTTTCCTGCATTTTCCCAGTTTTCTTGCATGAAGCGTGCTCTAATTTAAAAACCGGAGAGAACACATTTTTACAAAATTTTTTTAAAAAGCAACCGCCTTGCCATGTTCTGTTTTAAGATGTTTTTCAAAGTTCCATTGCAGTGCAGCTTGGCACCGTGACTCCTAATCCCTTAAAAGAAAGCGTGTGTAGCAAACAGAGTCCGGATCTGGGGGCGTCCTGGTGTCTGCTCCTATTATGAGCTGGCTTGGGGCTTGGAACTAGGCAGGGGTGAGCCCAGATATGCATTTGCTAAAGGATGCCGTGCAGAGGTGCTGCAGGTCGGTGGTAAAGACTCCTCAGTAAACATCCAGCAGCCAGACACCTCTTGGGAGGGGAGCTTGGAGCCACTTAAAAGGTAGCCAGCAGCTAGAAGCGTGATCAGAAAAAGGCAGTCACTGGTATTTCATGCAAACGAGCAGCATCACGCGATGGGAAACATCCCGGTTTTCCTTCCTTGCCAAGCCAGGGGTAGGAGAAGATGCAGGAACATCAGAGACACCGCAGGGACTTTTTGTTACAAGAGTTAATTAGAAAAGCCAGAAAAGCAGCTTCATCCTTGCTTTGTGAAGAAAAGGTTCCTGCAAAAGGCAACTGAAAGCAAACGGCCCCAAGATCTTCTAAACAATAACAAGAATTAAATGTGTAGCCCTAACCCATATCCTTGTAAGCTCCAGGGGGTTATGAGGCTCCCAGGTGGATGAAACAAGTATGTTCTCATCAGAAAGCGGAGTCCAAATGTCATCCCCAACTGTCAACTGGTGGTGAAACTGCTTGGAGGTATGTGGCTCCCTCACCTCCAGGCCACCCGATATGCTATTCCATCTGCCTGGAATGCTGTTCCTGCTGTTCCTCACCTAGCTGGCTCCCATTCACCCCTGCTTATCCCCCTGGATTAGTGAACTGACTACATGCCCCACCTTGACTTCTCATCGCTGCTTCTTCCCTCTCCATGCTCCTGCCAGCCTGAACTGCCATGTGGAATAATCTTCTCTGTGCCTTCCCTGGCCAATGGCTACTGAACCTTGGAGCCATGGGTTTGGATGCCTTGTGAATGCTCCTTCAGGCTCCCTGGGCTACTTCATCCTATTCTACAAAGACCTGCCTGTCTCTCCCACTAGTCTGTGGCCCCTGTGGGCAAAGCCATGAATCCTTAGACTTGAGCATGGCTCCTGCACACAGTAGGTGCTCTATAAATATTTGCCAGTTGGCCGGGCACAGTGGCTCACACCTGTAATCCTACCACTTTGGGAGACTGAGGTGGGTGGATTGCTTGAGCTCAGGAGTTCAAGACTAGCTTGAGCAAGAGTGAGACCCCCGTCTCTACTAAAAATGGAAAAAATAGGCTGGGTGTTATGGCAGGCACCTAGAGTCCCTACTCAGCAGGCTGAGGCAAGAAGATTGCTCAAGCCCAAGAGTTTGAGGTTGCTGTGAGCTATGATGACGCCATGGCACTCTACCCATGACAACAGAGTGAGACTCTGTCTCAAAAAAAAGACAAAACACCCTTGGTTGAGTGAATATAGATGAAGCAAGATTGTCTAATTTGGTTGCAAGTTGAGGCAGGCAGGCATGGTGATGTGGCTAATGCTCCCACATGTGTGCCAGCAAGTCACAGACCTAAATGGGTCTCTTTAACAACAGCTGCATTCAGTGAGCACCTACTGTGTGCCAGGCAGCACACTGTCTTACGCACACCTTACTGCTGAGACCCCCAGACAGTTCCACCTTGCACATGGCTTACTGATGAAGAGTCTGAGGATCAGGGAGGATGTCACCCAGGAAGCTGTCTCCACTTGGCCACCGAGCCGCTGCCCAGAACCAGGTTGCTCTCCCACTCCAGGCTCTGTGGAGCCTCAGAGAGAAGGGGCTGCTCCGTGAGGGGATGCCAGTGCCCCTGGAGACGTGGAGACACCACTCGCCCCCTCCCAGTCCTCACTGCCTTGCTGATCCAGCAGCGGGGCACAGCAGAGGCCCCCTACACACCAGACACCAAGACCGCCAAGCTGTGTCCTCTCTAGCCAGCTGGGACATAAAGCCCATCAAGAATGACACCGGGACAGTCATAAAATCAAGCCGGCTCACATCCGGCACTGACCAAGCAGAATGAGCCAGATCGGAGAGGCTTATTTTGGGAAAATGGAAACAAAACAAAGCCCTGTAATTGGAGCCATCTGGGATCAGTGGCCTGGGGAGGGGACAGGGTGGGAGCCGAGCTGGGAATGTGTGGGCGAGGCTGCCCTGCCCCCACGGGCATCAGAACCAGGCAAGGGAGCTGCTTGCAGCCTGCAGGTGGGGGGATTGCAGCAAGGCCCCTCCAACCCACCCGAGACGCCTGTGCTTCCTCTCCCATCCTAGCTCTTGACAATTCTGGGGATGGTGAATCCCCGCCCATGATCCCAGACTAAAGCCTGGCTAAACCAGGGCCGTGCCCATCTTTGGACTAAGTCTAAATCCCAAATATGAATTGAGCTTGTCAGGTCTGTTGTCTAAACTGGGGAGAGCAAACAAGTTTCGTCTGATGATTGCCTAGGACCTTGTGTTAAGAAGGATTCTGAGGTCTAGTTTGAGCGAGACGTGACTGACGTAGACAAACTACAAGTTTGCAGAGAAGTAGCAAGGCATTTCAGACCATTGCAATAAATCAGGGGACAGATGAGAGGCTGAGAGGATGACAGAGGAGAGCAAACACAAAGAATATTCCAGAGAATGATCTGGTGATTTAATGAATGCTGAAGTCACAGAGCTAGGAAGCAGTTGATCACAAGTTTCTCATTTTGGTACACAGACCAGGGGAGGGAAGAGGATGCTTTTCCTTTTTTCCCCCTATGTATAGCACAAAATATAAGTCTCTTCTTTCAGTTCTTTTCGGTATATATCCTGACGTGGAAGTGCTGGATCATATGGTAATTCTGTTTTTAGGTTTTTTTGTTTTTGTTTTTTTCTTCTTCCTCCTCTTAAATGGACTGAAGAGTCCTGGGCTTGCTTTTAGTTTTAACCTTTTACAGTTGTAATCAACCGAGTGAAGGAGGTAGAGGATATTCTCCCACTCTTACGTAGACTCAAGTTTTAGGTTCTTCTCTAGAGTAAAACAGCCTCTCCTCTGTTTACAAAGGTTATTCCCGAGTTGCAAAAATTCTTTCCCCCCATTTTCCCCTGTATTTTATTCCTCATTCCATCTTAGCTGCCACAACCAGAAAGTGCGAGGACGCTTTTTTCTTACATCTGTAGCGGAAAACTTAGCAGCAGACAGTTACTGCTTTAGGTCTGCCGAACAGACACATTATTTTAGTTTTTCGAAGAACCTGCCAAACTCATTTCCACAGCAGCTGTAGCCTTTTCATTCCCACCATCAGTGGGAAGAGCGGTCCCAATTTCTCCACATCCTTACCTTGTTATATTATGTTTTCTTGATGGAAGTCATACTAATGTATGTGAAGCCAATTTTTTTTGCAATTATAACGTACGTAATATAACAGCTTTACAAAGACATAATTCATATGCTATACAATTTACCCACTTAAAGTGTACAACCTTATGGTTTGTTTTTGGGTTTTTTTTTTTTTAAGACAGAATCTTTCTCTTTCGCCCTTGGTAGCGTGCCGTGGCATCAGCCTAGCTCCTAGCAACCTGAAACTCTTGGACTCAAGTGAGCTTTTGCCTAAGCTTCCCAAATACCAAGGACCACAGGCACCCCCCACAATGCCCCACTAGTTTTTCTATTTTTAGTAGAGATGGGGGTCTTGCTCTTGCTTAGGCTGAGGTCAAGCAATCCACCCACCTTGGCCTCCCAGAGTGCTAGGATTATAGGCGTGAGCCCCTGTGCCAGCCAACCGGATGGCTTATAGTATATTCACAGAGTTATGAGCCCCTCACCACAATCAATTTTAGAACATTTTATTATACCCCAAAGAAATTCTCTACCTATTAGTAGTCACTTCCTACTTGTCCCAGGCCCCATCTTAACCTCCGGCCTGTGACAAGCACAGTCCACCTTCTGTCTTTGTTCAGATTTGCATGTAAGTGGAATCATGTACTATGTCGTCTTTCGCAATTAGCTTCCATAGTTTTTTCTGGGTCCATCACTGGCGTAATGCGTGCCAGTGCTTCATTTCTTTGTATTGCCCAATAATACTCCGTTCTGTGAAAGTCCCTTATAACGTGTTTACTCGTCAGCCGGTGGCCACTCGAGCTCTTCCCAGTCTTTGGCTGTTACAAATGATGTGGACGTGAACGTCCACATATGTGTTTGTACGTGGACATCTGTTTTCATTACTCTTGGGTCTACCCCACCGAGGAGTGCAATTGCCGGGTTGTATGGAACTCGACATTTAACATTTTGAGGAGCTGCCAGACTGTTTTCCAAAGCAGCTGCACCATTTTACCTTCTCACTAGCAGTGTATGAGGATTCCAGTTTCTCCACATCTTCACCGAGACTTGATACTATCTGGCTGTAAAAAAAATTTTTTTTTATTTTAATTTTTTTTTTTTTTTTTTTTTTGCAGTTTTTGACCGGGGCTGGGCTCGAACCCACCACCTCCGGTATATGGGGCCGGCGCCCTACTCCTTTGAGCCACAGGTGCCACCCTTGAATTTTAATTTTTTATATTTAGAGATAAGGTCTTGCTCAGTTGCTCGGGCTGGAGTGTGGTGGCACAATGATAGCTCCATCGACCTGGAGCTCTTAGCTCCTGGGCTCAAGTGACCCTCCTGCCTCAGCCTCCTGAGTAGCACGGACTGCAGGTGCTCACCACCATGCCCAGATACTTTTTTATTTTTATTTTTTAGAGACGGGGTCTTGCTATGTTGCCCAGATTGGTCTCAAACTCATGGGCTCAAGTGATCCTCCCAAAGTGCTGGGACTTCAGGTGCCTCAGGCCTGGGTAATGTCCTGTCTTCTGACTCCGGCCATCCTAGTGGGTATGGAGGGTGCCTCTCTGTGGTTTTGATTGGCATTTCCCTGGTGGCTAATGAGGCTGAGCATCTTGTCCGTTTGTGTATCTTTTTTGGAGAAATGTCGATTCAAACCCTGTGTCTGGTTTTGAATCGGGTTTTTGTCTGTTTATTATTGAGTAGTGAGAAATCTTCGTGTAATGTACACAGAAGTCCCCCATTAGACGTGTGATTTGCAGGTGTTTTCTCCCCTTCTGTGGGTTGCCCTTTCCTTTTCTCTGTGGTGTTCTTAGAAGGACGAAAGCTGTGGTTTTGAGTAGGTATAACCTGTCGGGGTTTTCTTTGGTCGCATGTGTTTTTGGTATCGTGTCTCAGAGAGTTTGCTTCGAAGTCATGAAGATTTACCCCTCTGTTTTCTTCTAAGGGTTTTGTGGTTTTAGCTCTTGCACACAGCCAGAAGTTAGGCAGAGGACTGAGGTCCTCAGTCCCAAAGCTGGGCAGTGACAGAGCTGGCAGCAGCTGGCAGCCTCCTGGGGTCTCTGCGACCAGGGACAGAAGGGCCAGAGAGGAGAAAGCCCACCATGGGAAGGGGACTGCACACCTACCCTGATGGTAGGCCGTCCGGGAGGGCTCACAGGGCATCTTCCCTTCATTCGCTTGTTTATGTGCAAACACTCTGCAGATGCCTGCCGGGCTGGGGCGGCACAGATTACAGAAGAGAAGCAGGAGCTGGCGAGGAGCTCTGTCCAGCAGGGGAGACGCTCTGATGAGCAGCGGTTTGCATGTGGGGAGCTGGGTTCCTGAAACAGACTCTCAGGGATTGTGTCCTGGGAGGGCCCTCTCCGGGCTGGGGGAGGAGGTGGGGTTGGGGTTCAGCTAGTAAAGTCCTGCATGGGGGGTGGTATCTCAGGCAATGGGGTTACTGCCATGTTAAATCTCCCCTTCATTTCCTTCTTGTTACTAAAATCGAACATGTACTTCCTGTAGAAGTCAGATACTTCCTAGGGCCACCTGTGGCAGGAGGCCGTCCCCTACTCACATGCCCAGCCCCTCCCCACCTGCGCTCTCTAGTGGTCTTGTCCCCACCCCCACCTCCTAGCCAGTGCTGCCTCTGCCCTAGGGTGGTCTTTCTGTTCCCAGGCACTGCTTGTTGCCCTGAAAAATTAGGGACCTCCTTCCCCTAGCCTTGACGGTTCCTTAATGTGGGCTGTCCTGGGGCAGACTGGTGCCTAAATCCTGAACACCCCCATCTTGGTCTTGGCATTTGAGAGATAGCGAAAGCCAAGGGAGAGGAGAGACCACTGGGGGTAGGGGGTGAGCGCAGACGCGGGGGCTCAGCGGGTAGGCTTCACAGAGGCCCTGGGGTGGGGGTGGAGGCTTCTGAGATTCTGGGAGTGTTCAGAGACCCAGGGAACAGGCAAGGCAGGGTCCCCTGGCTGTGGCCATGACGGGGTGTGGGGAGGTGGCTTTGCAAGAGCTGTTTCTGTGGAATGACCCAGAATCACTGAATTGCGGTGGGCTGAAGGTTGAGGAGGAGATGAGGCCATGGTGGAAATTTGGATTACAAAGAAGTTAGTAGTCAGAGGAGGGGGCCAGGAGGGTTTTGTTAGAGGTCTGGAGTCATTGCAAGGGAATGAGGTCAAAGGCATAGATAGAAGGGTCACCTTTGTTGGGGACATAGTAAAAGAAATAACTTTCTAATGGTAGAGCAGGCTTTTTCAGGATGTGGCAGTTTCCTATTGGTAGTTATTTGAGCAGAAAGACAGCTGCATGTCAGGTGTACAACTCAGGAGCGTTCACCTAGGTAAGGGGTGACAGATAACCTGGGAATCATGGCAACACCGTCCTCTCCTGCGGCTCCAACAGGCATCACTAACTGATGTGGCGCTCCCAGCCCAGCACTCCAGACGGCCTGTAGTGATCCACGCAGGAAAGTAGCCGTCTGCTGTCCCTGGACTGGGGCTGTAATTCTCCCTTCCCTTCTCTAAACTGGTCCGCATCTTCCCATCTCAGGGAAGGCCTACGAGATCTCCTATGTGAGGCTGAAGTTCCACACCAGTCGCCCCGAGAGCTTCGCCATCTACAAGCGCAGCCGTGACGACAGTCCCTGGGAACCCTACCAGTTCTACAGCGCGTCCTGCTGGAAGACCTACGGGCGGCCCGAGGGCCAGCACCTGCGCCCCGGCGAGGACGAGCGTGTGGCCTTCTGCACCTCTGAGTTCAGCGACATCTCCCCGCTGAGTGGGGGCAACGTGGCCTTCTCCACCCTGGAGGGCCGGCCCAGTGCCTACAACTTCGAGGAGAGCCCTGGGCTGCAGGTCAGAGAGGGTGGGGCTCAGGGGGCCGGGCTGGGGCCAGCAGGAAAGTCAGAAGGCCAGACATGGGGAACTGTGAGACCGCATGGTTTCAAACCCTGCATCACAGAAGCCTTTGTTGTATCTGAATCTCTGAATCTTTTGTGGATGCCTGACGGTGAACCAGATGGCAGAGGGGCTGCAACTGGCCAGAGGTGTCCCTTCCCTTGCCTCCAGTGGCAGAGCCCCCCCAGGAGCCCTGTGACAACCACCAGCTCACCTAGTCCTTTCCTTATATGGGTGTAGAAACTAAGGCCTGGAAGGGGCAGGGGCTCTCCAGGGGTACATGTGGTGGTAGACGGGCTCACCCCAGAGACTGAGTGTTCAGACTCCTGGCTGTTACTCTTTCTGGCACTCTCTGCCATGGGCCTGGTTTCCTCCCTCTGTGAGCTAGTAATAGGCCTGCATCTGTGTGTCAAGGGCTCTCACACAAATAAAATGGAAGAATGTGCCAAGATCATGGGCCTGGGAGTCAGAAAGAATCCTGGGCTGATGCTATAAGGCAGTGCTGGCCACCAGAGCTTTCTGCGACAACAGACACGGTCCTTAGTGCCACTTTCCAGTGTCATGCCAAGAGTCACCATGAGATGTGACTAGCACAGGAGGAACTCCACTTTAAATTTCATTTAATTTTAATAAATTTTAACTTAACCACACATAGCTGGTGGCTGCCACTGTGGAGAGTATAGCTCTGGGGATGCGGGAATGCAGATAGCGCCATCACAGGCCTGGCGGACAGCGGGTGCCCATTCACTGTGAAGTCCTCATGCCAGAGAGGGAAGCAGGCCTGTGGCCATGGCCATCTGTTCAGGGCCCTCCAGTTCAGGCCACGTGGGTCCTGCCAGCACTGGCACCCATGTGCCCACATTGCTGCGTGTCAGCAGCTGTTCACCTGCAGATGGGTGTGTCAGGCTGCCTGGAGCTGCCGGGCACAGATAGCCCTCCAGGCCATTTCCCTGGTGCACACAGGCCTCCCCTTGAGGCTTTCACAGCACCTCCTAAGCCCACCTGGGCTGCCAAGGGGTTTGAGGTTAGAATCCTGTTTGTTTACAGGGTGACACTGAGGCCCAAAAGGAAGTTATGTCCTGCCCAGGCCATGCGCCCAAGAAGGCCTAGGGTCTCTCCAAGACCATGCTCAGAGTCTGAGAGCCACTGTGCCCAGAAAAGCTGTCATATTCACTGTTACAGTATACTGTAGCACAAAAGCACAAGTAAAATCGGCAAGGGGAGAAGCGCACAGGGCAGGGCCAAGAGAGAGCGGGCTGAGGCTATGCCATCCCTCCTTGCGGAGTCGAAGACAACACTGACTTCTCCCGGCTATGCTGTGTGACATTGTGCACAGATATTGCCAATAGGGAAACCCATCTGGGCCTCGGAGTCCAGGGTTGTTATTGGAGGATGGGCGTGTGGACACGGCTGACTGCCCACCCACGTGGCTATCCTGTTTCCAGCCCCACCTGTCTCAAGCTGATGCTATGTGGCCGAAGGCCCCCACGAGAAATCACATGGTCAGCACAGGCTCTCTGACGATCCAAGGGAAGATGCTCCTACCAGGCAGGACATCGCAGGGGCTCGGGGTCACTTCCCAGGAGCAAAGGTCCAGGCCTCTCTCTGGGCCAGGTGACTCCTTTACCACACAGAGCCACATCTCCAGGCATCCAGACCCTGTTTGTCCCATCAGAAATGTCCACATGTCATCATCATGATTTTGTTTAAAATTAGTCTCTTCTCCACGGCTCCACGCTTTGTGGATGAGAAAACCTCAGCCAACGTCAGATGAAGACCAGGGCCAATCCCGTTCCAACCTGTGCCTGCACTGCCCTCACCCTGTGGGGAGGCTTGACCTCAGACTCCGGGCAGTTGGAGAGTTTATGACTTGTTGCCTTGTGTGTCTTGGACATTGTCACTAATGGAGAAATGGCCTTTTCATAAATGCTTCCATGTTTCTTTCTGGCAGATGCCAAGGTCAGGAAAGGACAAAGAGAAGCAAACCCAACTTTCCTGTTTCCCCTTGTCCTCCTTCCGGACACTTGTGGGGGGAGCAGGGGAGCTTCCACAGAGGATGTGGAGCACAGAGCCATGTGGCTGCTGGGTCTCAGGTCCCTCTCTCCCCAGGAAAGGGCTGAGGACTTCATGGGAGAAGCCGACCCAGCTGTTGCAGAGTCAGGTCAGCAGAGTTGAGTAGTCACCTGAGTGCAGGCTGTCCACCATCTAACACACTCACTGTCTAGATCAGAGTTTGTCCAGTCCCAGCTGCAGTGCTCATGCCTGGTGTGAGATGGAGCCATTGCAAGTCACGAAAGCCCGTTTTCTGGTACAGTTGGCCCTAAATAACCTGGAAGCATCGAGGCACACCCCCTACGATTTGGGCTAACCACAAAATTCCCTCCCTCTCTCAGCTGCCATCCTGGGTCTCAGAGGTTTGACCCTGCTCCTTTACTGCCTTCCTCACAGACTGTCGGAGCAGGTCACAGGCCAGAAAGTGCCCAGAGGAGCCCAGAATTGGGTTACCAGTGGGCCAGAGGCCTCAGACCAGCTGTTTCCCTCTCTGGAAGTGTTTCCCACTGCTATGAGAATGGTGTAGGGGTGATCACAGGAGGGTCAGCTAGCCTAGTGGTTAAAGCTTGGGCCTTGGGGTCAGATAGACCTGAATCCAGTGTCTGCTGTGCAACTTGGAACAGAACCCTTTCCCTCTCTGAGCCACGGCCTCCTCGTCTGTAAAAGGGGGTAAAAGCGGTGCCGCTCCTAGGGTTATCGTGAGGACCCAAGCCATAATAGTAAGAGGCAGCAGATGCTTCACTGTCTAGCAGTGACATCCAGTTGGTTTGTGTTCCCAGGTGGCAGATTTTCTGGAGAAAGAGAAGAGTCATGGTGCCTTCCGCTATAGCCGTCTGGGTTCTCCAGCCCAGGCCTTAGTTCCTTGGTCCTTCGCTGCTCTGGGGACCAGCAGTGGCCTGGCCTGGGCGTCCATTAGAAATGCAGACTCTCTGGCCTGCCCTCCTCCACTGAGTCAGAAGCTGCATTGTGACTTGATCGCTGGGTGCACAGCGACCTCTGAGAAGCACAGCTGTGGGTGCTGTGGGAGGACAGGGCTGCAGGCTCCTCGCAAACTCGCTTAATACTGAGGCCCCCACTTAAGTTTTCTGGGGCTGGACCCCTCTCCCCGCAGAAGCACCCCGAGGCAGTGGCTCTGAGTTGCAGGGCTTAGTTGTGCTGAGGGGAGAACAGGCTGCCAGGAGCTCATTTTCTGTCCTAATGGAAGCCCCTGATTGTGAAGCCAGGGGCTCCTGGGCGGAATTGAGATGCTGATTAATGCTCAGCAGAGCTGCTCTGATTCTAACAGCAGGCGGATGAAAATGTCAGCCTTCACGTGGGTTTCCCCGACTTCTCACCACGCTCTTCCAGGGAAGCTGCTCATTCAGCCACCAGCAAGCCTTTATCGAGCGCCTGCTATGTGCCCACAGGACCTGGGGGTGGGGGATAAGCCAGACCAAGGGCCGCAAGTCCCTGTTTCTCTGGGACTTCCTTTCTGGTGGAAGAGATGTCACCTGAGACAGGTAACCTGTTGCAGAGCTGGGTTCTCAGCATGTCAGGAGCTGAGACGCCAAAGGCCTGCCCCAGTCTGGGCCCAGCTGAGCGGAGAGAAGGTCGCTGAGCACATCATCCCTTAGCTTCTGGAACGGGGCGCAGGAGGCCTGCATGGGGGAGTCTGGATGGGATGCAGCACCCTCCAACCCCTCTGCTGCGTCCTGAGCATGTGCTGAACCCATGCCCAGCCCTGGCATTGGCCTTCGTCCTCCATACACCCTTGAAGGGGAGGCACTGTCATCGTCCCATTTCACAGATGGGGAAATGGAGGTGCCAAGACATTGAGCCCCGTTGTACAGATTTCAGTGTCTGGGTTCCCAGGCTGGCTGAGCCCAGAGCCCAGGCTCCTTATTTCTGTTGCGTTCTCAGAATGTGTTGGGCCTGGCCTGCCCTGTGCCCCAGGAACCCCGGGGTGGCCAGGTGGCAGATGGGCGGCACACACACGGCAACCTGCTGATGGTGTCCCTTTCCCTTCTGCCCCAGGAGTGGGTCACCAGCACCGAGCTTCTCATTTCTCTAGACCGGCTCAACACATTTGGTGATGACATCTTCAAGGACCCCAAGGTGCTCCAGTCTTACTACTATGCCGTGTCTGACTTCTCAGTGGGTGGCAGGTAGGCAAAGGCAGGGTGCCGGGGCCCAGGGCGAGGCCAGGGGGAGGTGGGACCCCAGTGGCCGGTCCTCAGCAGAAGGTGGCTGCTGGGGACTGGTGGAGGAGGAAGCCACTCCTGGTGCCACAGTGGGGGCAGTGGTGACTGGCTCCATCAGCGTGTCCACCATATCCAGCTGCTCACCACTTGCTGGGTCTTTGCTCCTGTCATCCCCTCAGCCTGGAGGTACCTTTACCTTTTCTTACACGGGAAATGTCACCTCCCACCCACAGAGAGGTGCTCCTAGTCCTGCCGCAGGCCGTCAGCATCCATTCAGTACTGAGATGATGTTTTGTCTGTTTCTCCAATATCTGTCCCCTGCCCGGGAAACAGAGGCCCATCTCTTGCCTTGACATTCCAGGGCCTGTCTGCATGCAGCCACCTGCCATCGGCTGCCCAGGAGGGCTGTGGAAGGAGGGGAGGCACAAATGTCCACAGCACACATGTCTCTCAGGTCTCTCCTTTTAAAGGAGCAGGGGAGACGGATGTGTTCCTGTCTCAGTCACCTGGGGGCGTCGGACACGTGTCCGATGGCTCAGGTGGCTCACTGGTAAACATGCCAGCACTCCCAAGGTGATGAGGCCTGGTGGCAGAGGGAAGCAGGGCTCGGGGGTGGAGACATGGCTGGAAGAGTGTTGGGACCTTGGCGAGTTTGTCCTCATCCTGCAGTTGCTGGGAAGCTGCAGAAGAATGTGGCTGGGGAAGTAACTGGGTCAGATTTTTAAAACACCCCAAGCCCCACGCCCCCAGCTGAGTGGGGAAGGATAGGAGAGGAGAGAGAGAAAGCCCACCAGGGCTCCAGGGTGTTGGGGGGTGCACTGAAGCAGCTGTCTGTGTGAACCACAGGTCAGGGAATGTGATCCAGGGGTGACACTGGAGAGACAGAGAAGCGGGGAGGGCAACTGTCTGCACCTGAGGGTGTCTGCACACGCCAGGGAAGGCTGGGGCTTGGGAGTTCAGGGCCACTGTGCGGCCGTGACGTCCTCTCTGCTCCTCCCTGGTACATCTCGGGTCAGGCCAAACCTCCTGAGAGAGGGCTCTCGAGAGGTGGTGGACAGTGCTATGAGCTCCAGCGCCTGCCATCAGGGGTCTTCAGGCCAGAGAACATCTGGGCCCCAGCTGTGAACAGACCACCCTGAGATCACCAGCTGGCTGGGGAAAGCTGTTCAGGCAGGGCACAGGTGGCCCCAGCAGCCTGGGCCTTGAAGTCGGCGGCAGGATCTCACTGTCCTTCCTGGGATCAGAGAGCTTCATGGAGGGGAGTGTTTGCAGTATCTCTCTGGGACAGGGGTGGTCCCTTGTCACTTCTCTGGTGATCACTGTCTCTGGGACTGCCTCACCCTGCCAGGAATGCCGGGTGCCGCCTGCCTTCCCTGGGCCCTATTGGGAAGCACTGCCACACACCTTTCCACACACTGTGTCCCCAAACGATAGAGAACCCTGGGGCCCTGTGGTGGTCAGTGATTCATTGATGCTTGCTGAAGGCAGAGCATGGAATGTGGCTTGTGGGAGCCACCAAGTGGCCACAGAGGAGTGTCCAGGAGTGCGGGGTCTGTGAGGGGTGGGAGAGGAGGGCTGTATCTCTGAGCCCCGCCACTCAGCATTCATTGCCCCTGAGGCCTGAGCCTGTTTTGTCACCTGTGAAATGGGGTTAAGAACAGATCTCACCCCAGTGGTGAAAAGACCTTGCCTTGGTCTGGGGCTGGCCCAGAGCCCGGCCAGAAGCAGAAGGCCATGGTCGTTCTCCGAGTGGCTCAGTCTGGCCCCTTAGGACATGGACGCTGTGCACAGGATCAGGCACCATCGAGGACCTCTTTGTTCCCTGCCTGATTCCATCTGTCTCCAGATCCTGTGGGTGGCCTGAGGACACGGGGCCAGGGCCGCACTCAGAAACACACTCACTGGGGATGTGGCCCTTGATGGGGCAACCTCTTGCCTTTTGAGACAAAAAGGAGAAGCCTAAGAGGCGGCCTCCCTGGCCCCCCACGCCCACTGCCCCTGTGACCCCCTGGGCCACCCTCTACCCAGGACACTAAGGTGACTTCTCCATGGGTCCTTCTCAGCCCTAGGTGGGCCTCCTCCCAGGCAGCTTCTGTGGCAGCCACTTACTTTCCTGTGCCTCAGTTCTTCTCCCTGTTAAGTGCAGGTGATCACAGGCTGTGAAGATGCGGTGGTGACAGCCCGGCTTAGGTGGTCAGTAGAAACCCGTGACTGAGGGTGGACTCAGGGCCTGCCTGGTGATTGACCCCTATCCGCCCTGCTGGTCCAGGTCCTCCCCTCCAGGTCCCCCTCCTCTGTGTCTTTTCCCAGGTGCAAGTGCCATGGGCACGCCCGCGAGTGTGGCCCCGATGGAGCGGGCCGGCTGGCCTGCCGGTGCCAGCACCACACCACCGGCCCGGACTGTGAGCGCTGCCTGCCCTTCTTCCAGGACCGTCCGTGGGCCCGGGGCACTGCTGAGGCCGCCCATGAGTGTCTGCGTGAGTGTCCTGGGACAGCGGGGCCTGAGGATGGTGGTGCAGACCGGGAAACAAACCCAACTGAAACTTTACAGTGGAGGCTGTTCCTGGGTGGGCCCAGCAGCGGCTTGGGGTCCTCATGCAGCTGCAAAGATGGGGCAGCTGGAGGGGAGCTGGGGATGTATTTATGGCCCATTCATTCCCCCACGGACCAAGTCTGTCATAGCTGAGGCGCCATGGCCAAAGGGCCCAGAAGGTCCTGACTTGCTCCTTTGTTTTAACTGCTCCCACCCCAGCTGCTAATCAAAGCCAGGCTGCCCATGTGCACCGGGGGTGCCAACCTGCCACCCAGACTCTCCCCCAGCCCCCCAGGCAACCCTTTGATGTCCCAGCCCCCCTGTGATGTGGTTTTGATGGCCTAACCTCAGAGAAACACTGGAGAGAAGATGCTGCGCCTGCCTCAGCCCCCAAACCCTGCCCTGTCCCCACACATTCATCTGGCTTCCTTCCGGCCTGTCACCAGGCCTAGGTCCTGGCTGGCGCTACTGCTGCCAGCAGGAACAGCATCTTCACATACAGGCTCACCATGGACAGCTTGGCTTCCGGGCCCTGTGATCTTTTGGGGGCCTGGGCCACTGGTGGTCAGAACTGGGGCAGGGAGGGGATAGCTTTATCCAAGGGATAGTGCACTGTCTGCAGAAGCTGTCCCAGGGCCTTAATGGGTGCCTGTTGCCCCTGTTAGGGAGTCTGCCAGGCCAAGGATGTCCTCTGTCATGCTGTGTGCTGGCTGCTGTAGCTTTCTCCATGGTGGGGACACATCTATCCAAACTGCTTCTCCTGCCATGTCCTCAGCCCTATGGTCCCATCTCCCTCCTCCTAGACACTAGCCTGGACCCTGGGGTTTCAGGCTGACCTGCAGCCCAGGTAGCCTCTGAACCCTGATTCTATCCCAACCCTTCCAGTCCACCTTACTCGTGTCCTGCACAGCCAGTGCTTTGGGCCTGGCCCTGTCACCGCTCCTCTGGGTACCTGAAGCCTCTTCTTTCCTCCTCTACTTGAGACCCAAGTTCTTTCTAAAGTGCAAATTCAATAACATCCTCCCCCTGCTTACATCTGACCTCGGCTCCCCCTGGCTCCAAGCTGACATCCATTGACTGCCATCCAAGGACTAGCCCCCTTGGAGCAAACTCTGCCCACTCTGACTTCACAGCTGCCCTGTACACTGCCCTGTGCTGAGGCCCCCACTGCTCAGCATCCCCTCCCCTCATGCCACCCGCAGCCCAAGCCACACTTGCTTCTCCAGCCCCCATGGTTTACCCCCTGCTTGCCATGCTCTCCCCCTTCCCTGCCCCTTTGCCTGGCTGACTCCTTCCTGCTCAGCCTTCAGATTTAGCATAGCCATGACTTCGTCCAGGGGACTTGTCCCATCACCCTGCATCACTTCAGGGGCCCCACCTTTCAGCTGCCAGAGCCCCCTTGATACCATCACAGCCCTGCTGTGCATCTGGCCTCTATCAGACTATGGGCAGCATGAGGGCAGCAAGTGGGTCCAACCACCCATGATCCTTACCCTGGGTCTCCAGGGGAACTGACATGAGGTAGTCCTTCCACACACTTTTAAAAATGACTTAATGAGCAAATGAAGGGTGACTGGTGTTTTCTGTATACCTGAGTGATCTCCATCTCTGGGAATCATACTTTTATTATAGCTTGGAGAACCCACAAGAGATTTTTGTTTTGTTTTGTTTTATTTTTTGAGACAGAGCCTCAAGCTGTCACCCTGGATAGAGTGCTGTGGCATCACAGCTCACAGCAACCTCCAATTCCTGGGCTCAAGCAAGTCTCCTGCCTCCGCCTCCCAAGTAGCTGGGACTATAGGCACCCGCCACAATGCCTGGCCATTTTTTGGTTGCAGCCATCATTGTTGTTTGGTGGGCCCGGGCTGGATTCGAACCCACCAGCTCAGGTGTACGTGGCTGGCACCTTAGCCCGTTGAGCCACAGGTGCTGAGCCCCCCACAAGAGATTTTTGGATTGAGTCACACTGCTGCTCCAGGAGGTGGTCAGCCTCTGATCTGTAACCAGGTGACCATATATTCTGGTTTGCCTGGGATGGTCTTGTTTTTGCCTATCGTTTTGATGTATTTACTAACAGTACCCCCTTTGCTCTTAAGAGTGTCCCGTTTGGGGAAATCAGTCAGTTGGTCTCCGTGTCCTTGATCTAGCTGAGCCTGAACTCCACTCTGGACCATGCTCATGCCCTTTCCTGCTCGGCCTGCTCCTTCAGCACAGGGAGGCTGACTGGGTGGCTCACGCATACCCTCCCACCTCCTGCCCACAGCCTGCAACTGCAGTGGCCGCTCCGAGGAATGCACATTTGACCGGGAGCTCTTCCGCAGCACAGGCCATGGTGGGCGCTGTCTCCACTGTCGTGACCACACGGCAGGGCCGCACTGTGAGCACTGCCAGGAGAACTTCTATCACTGGGACCTGCAGATGCCGTGCCAGCCCTGCGATTGCCACGCAGCAGGTGAGCAGGCCCCGCTGCCCCGGCCCCCACCCTTGCCCTGGTTTGGCCTCTGCTGCTGCCCTGTGCCCTTCCTCCTCCAGGCTCCCTGCACCTCCAGTGTGATGCCACGGGAACCTGCACCTGCAAGCCCACTGTGACGGGCTGGAAGTGTGATCGCTGCCTACCTGGGTTCCACGCACTCAGCGAGGGAGGCTGCAGGTGAGAGCAGCCGGGGAGGACAGGTGTGGGGCGCCCAGTGTGGGTGCTCGGGGTGTGTCTGGACTGACTGACGGAGCATGAGGGAGAGGATATTGGCTGTCCCTCCCCTCCCCCCCTTCAGCATTCCCACATTCTGTGTTCTGGTGAGGACACTCAGCCCTTGGGAAGGCAGAGGAGAGAAAGCGAGGAAGAGAATGAATTAACAAGGCTGGGTGCTGGGGCCTGTGGAAGACCAGCTGGGCCCAGAGGGGAGGGCAGGCTTCTCACAGGAGGCAGGGAGTCCTGGTCTGAGACCAGATGAGAGGGGAGGGAAGGGGTTTCCAGGTGGGAGAAGAGCGTGGCAAAGGCCCAGAGACAAGTCCAAGGTGAAGCCAGGGCAAGAGCAGTGCCGCGAAGGAAGGCGGAGTGTCTGGTGGGGCCCCTGGGGCCTCAGGAGGGTCAGGCAGAGGCTGGTAGAAGCTGCAGCATGAGCATCTGGCAGCCTGTGGATGGCTGAGCTGTGGAGAGGACAGGCAGGTTCTAGAGCCCCTCTTAAGGCAGAGCTGGCAGGACATGGCGACCAGGAGAAAGGGATAGAGAGTGACCCCCTGGGTCCTGCTCTAGGCATCTGCACAGGCAGAGGTGGAATGCCGTCTGGATGTGTGGAATCCACAGCGCCTGGTGGGCCAGCCCAGGGGAGAAATGGGCTGGGATTTCTGGGCCGTGGACCACAAAAAGGCAGTTCAACACATTTGCCATCGCTTGACTGAGAAAATACATAATGACAAAAATAAATAAATAAAACTATTAGAAACACAGAAGCACCTTTAAACAAACTTGGCATTGGTTAATAACAACAGCCTTCTCATGGATTTGAAAGGCAATGGAAACACATTGTGGGTGTGGGGAGTCTCAGAGCCTTTGCAAAACACTTGGTAGTTGTGCGTATAAAACTGACCATTAGGCTCGGTGCCTGTAGCTTAGTGCCTGGGGCCGGCCACATGCACCAGGGCTGGTGGGTTTGAACTCAGCCCGGGCCTACTAAACAACAATGACAACTGCAACAGAAAAATAACCAGGCGTTGTGGCAGGTGCCTGTAGTCCCAGCTACTCAGGAGGCTGAGGCAAGAGAATTGCTTAAGCCCAAGAGTTTGAGGTTGCTGTGAGCTGTGACGCCACAGCACTCTATTGAGGATGACGTAGTGAGACTGTCTCAAAAAAAAAAAAAAAACAAAAACCTGACCATTGGAGAGGACCTGGTGTCTTCCCCAGGGTCTCCCCAGCCTCTGGGCCTTGCACGTCCCATTCCTCCCCTCTAGAGCATCCGCCCTCCGCCCTGCCTCACCCCAGCCTGTGTCTGGCAACCTCCCCCTCCCTTAGTTCCTAGCTGAGGCAGCACTCTCAGGAAGTCCCCCTCCTGCTTGGCCTCTCACCTTCATCCCTAGGCTTCCTCAGATGCCTCACATTGGTGCTGCCACAGCCTTTCCTAAGTCTCCTGCCACAGTGTGGCTCACACTGCAGGACCGTGGGGTTCATAAGGGTGGGAGCCACATCTTATCCCAGGGGTGGGTGGATGGAAGGATGGAGGGAGGGATGGCTGGAGAGATGCAAGGATGGGTGAGTGGGTCGATGGGAGGTGATGGATGGAGGAAAGCAAGTGAGTAAATGGTGGGAAGGATGCCTGGAGGTATGAGTGGGTGGGCAGATGCACCACTCTACCAGGGTGGGTGAGTCACTTCCTTGGCAAGGTGAGAGCAGTGGAAGCGGGTAGGCTCTGGGGACAGCCTGCCTCCTGAGCATCTCGGGAACAGGGAAGGGTAAGGAGTTTCTCCCTAGGGTGGGCAGTTCCCACTCTGAAGTTGGTTGTTGGACACTTTGTTTGACAGGCCCTGCACCTGCAATTCTGCTGGCAGCCTGGGCACCTGTGACCCCCGCAGTGGGCGCTGCCCCTGCAAAGAGAATGTGGAAGGCGACATGTGTGACAGGTGGGTGAGCCGATCCAGCAGTAAGCCTTTTGGAAGTGACCCAGGGTCCCTGACGAGGGCCCAAGGCTGTGGAGTAGAGGGAGAGTTGGGGGCACAGGCCTGACGCCGTGTATCTGCCATCCGGGAAATTACCCAAAGGCTTTATAGCAGAAGCACCCGTGGTTCATGAGCTGGGAAGAGACACTTTCTTTCCTAGCTAAGAATTCTGGAAAACACAGGTGAGACCATCCAAGCCAGGGGCAGCAGGTGTGTGGGCCTCGTGCCTTAAAACTGCTGCGTGAACATTGCGGACGGATGCGGGTAGCAGCCTGGACCATGCGCTCTGCTGTAACTTCAGCATCATTCTCAAGGCCCTGATTCAATCAGCTCCTACCCGTTAAGCTGAAATTTGAGACTGTTCGCCAATCCCTGCAGTCCTGTCCTGGTATCCATGGGGCATCTGAATCTCAATGACAAAGGGTCTTGCCCAAGGTCATGCAGGCTGTAAATGTCCTCATCCAAGGCTGCTTTGCTCCAGCAGTGGGCCTGGCAGACACACATGGGCTGGGCTCCTTGGGCACATGCTGTCTCCTCTTCTTGGCTTCATGTCTGATCCCCAGGGCTGCTCGGGGAAAGAGCTGATTGTAGGGCAGGGCAGAGAAAAGAGAAGATGAGCTCAGAGCATCTTCTAGTGCCAGAAAGCAAGGAAGTGCCAAGTGACAAAAACAGACACTGACAAACAAGCAGTCCAAACCAGGAATGGCTCCTGTGTTAAAATGACACAGCAGCCAACCCGAAAGAGTTTTCAGAGCTGGAGCAATCTACAACAAAATAAATAATGATACTTGTGGATTATGACCCAAAGAATAAAGTAAGTATCCCCAAATCCATACTGATGTAAATAGATGACTGAATGAATAAATAGAAGGGGCCGAAGGGACAAATCTTCCTTGGGGAAGGATTCCAAACGATGTAGATGGAGTGAGGACAATAGAAAACCACTATTAGAGCATCACAGTGACAGTCATGCAGGGAAGAGTCCCCGAGACATGCTGCAACTTTAAGGAGAGAGGGGATATTTGCACAGCCTCAAAACAGTGTTCTCAAAATATGTGTTCATTACTGTGCGGTATTAACGTATGTCCACAAGTTCTCTGACACTTCTTCCTCCAGGAGGTGGCGCTTAAGTCCCCTCCTTTTGAGAGTGGGCTGGATTTAATGACTCACTTGTAGGGTGGCGAGCTTGGGCAGACCCCACCTGCCCAGGTGGTGAAGGTTAGCGTTGCTCTGACGTCACAGGATCAGAAGGGCACTTCGATGAGAAAACAGACAAGCCCAAATTGAAGGCCTTTTTTTTTTTTTTTAAGACAGAATCTCACTCTGTCAGCTGGGGTAAAGTGCCATGGTGTTGGTTTAGCTCATAGCAGCCTCAGTCTCCTGGGTTCAAGTGATCCTCCTGCCTCAGCCTCCTGAGTAGTTGGGACTATCCAGCTAGTTTTTCTTTTCTTTCCTTCTTTTTTTTTTTAGAGACAGAGTTTCACTTTGTCTCCCTTGGTAAAGTGCTGTGGCGTCACACAGCTCACAGCTACCTCTAGCTCTTGGGCTTAGGTGATTCTCTTGCCTGAGCCTCCGAGTAGCTGGGACTACAGGCGCCTGCCACAACGCCCCGGCTATTTTTTTGCTGCAGTTTGGCTGGGGCCGTGTTTGAACCCACCACCCTCGGTGTATGGGGCCGGCACCCTACTCACTGAGCCACAGGCACCGCCCTGCCCAGTTTTTCTATAGTTAGTAGAGATGGGGTCTCACTCTTGCTCAGGCTGGTCTCGAACTCCTGAGCTCAAGCAATTTACCCCTCTTGGCTTCCCAGAGTGTTAAGATTACAGGTGTAAGCCACCGTGCCCTGCCTGAAGGTCATTCAAAAAAATACCTGACTGATGCTTTTCAAAAAGTGTCAAGGTTGAGTGGTGCCTGTGGCTCAGCGAGTAGGGCGCCGGCCCCCTATATCGAGGGTGGTGGGTTCAAACTCAGCCCCGGCCAAACTGCATCATAAAATAGCCGGGCGTTGTGGTGGGTGGCTATAGTCCCAGCTGCTTGGGAGGCTGAGGTAAGAGAATCGCCTAAGCCCAGGAGTTGGAGGTTGCTGTGAGCTGTGACTGCATGGCACACTACCAAAGATGATAAAGTGAAGACTCAAAAAAAAAAAAGTGTCAAGGTTGACTCGGCACCCATAGCTCAGTGAGTAGGGCACTGGCCATATACACTGGGGCTGGGGGGTTCAAACCCGCCCCAGGCCTGCCAAACAACAGTGACAACTACAACAATAATAACACAACAAAATAAAATAGCTGGGCATTGTGGTGGGCACCTGTAGCTCCAGCTACTTGGGAGGCTGAGGCAAGAGAATCGCTTAAGCCCAAGAGTTTGAGGTTGCTGTAAGCTGTGATGTCACAGCACTCTACTGAAGGCGACATAGTGAGAATTTGTCTCAAAAAAAAAAATGTGTTAAGGTCATGACAAGTGTGGAAGGACCAAGAAGCAGTTACAGATGGGAGAACAAGGATGGTACTAAACACAGCGCCCCACCCTGGATGAGGTCCTAGAGCAGAGAACTGACATGAATGAAAAAAAGTGGAGAAGGTAGCACCCGTGGCTCGGTGATTATGGTGCTGGCCACATACACCGAGGCTGGTGGGTTCGAACTCGGTCCGGGCGTGCTAAAGCAACAATGAAAATTACAACAACAAAAAATAGCCAGGTGTTGTGGTGGGCACCTATAGTTCCAGCTAATTGGGAGGCTGAGGCAAAAGAATCGCTTAAGCCCAGGAGTTTGAGGTTGCTGTGAGCTGTGCCACCATGGCACTCTACCGAGGGAGATAGCTTAAGACTCTGTCTCAAAAATAAATAAATAAGAAAAAAATGGAGAAGTCCTGATGATGTCTGGAGTCTAGTTAACATTAACCAGTGTTAATGTCTTAGTTTTGATAACTGTCAGGTGTCAACTTCAGGGGACGCTACGTGAAGCAGATATGGGAATCATCTGTACTGTCTTTGCAACTCTCCTGTAATTCTGGGGGAAAAAATGTTTTAAAACAGTTTCCCTAGTGATTCCAGACTCAATTCTGGACTCAAGTTAGCCTAGCTGCGATGCCCCAGACCTGCCCCTTCCTGGCTGATTCACGTGGCCCTGTGGGCATGTCCTGTCTCGGTTCCAGGTGCCGCCCGGGGACGTTTAACCTGCAGCCCCACAATCCCGCCGGATGCAGCAGCTGCTTCTGCTACGGCCACTCCAAGGTGTGTGCAGCCGCCGCCCACTTCCAGGTGTACCACATCCTCTCTGACTTCCACCAGGGTAAGAAGGGCCCCCTGCAGCCACCTCCAAGGGGCCAGCTCCCAGCCCAGCAGGCAGGCCACCCTGCTCTGGGGAGATCTTACATTGGGGGCTGGGTGGGTGTGGTTCTTCAGCCACCCCCATTGTGGAGAGGAGCCCACACAGCCTTAGTGGGGTTGGATGTGAGATGGTGGCTCCCCACTACCTACTTGTGACCCTTGGGTTCTTCCCTGGTCCCTGATTTTTTTCTTTATACTCATGGGTGGGGGTCAGTCACGGTGGCTCATGCATGTAATCCCAGCACTCTGGGAGGCTAAGGCAGGAGGATCCCTTGAGCTGAGGAGTCCGAGACCAGCCTGAGAAAAGCAAGACCCCGTCTCTACTAAACATGGAAGAAACAAGCCAGGTGTTGTGGCAGGTGTCTGTAGTCCCAGCTTCTTGGGAGGCTGAGCAAGAAGATCACTTGAATTTGAGGTTGCTGTGAGTTAGGACACCACGGCACTCTCCCTAGGGTGACAGAGTGAGACTCTGTCTCAAAAAAAGAATAAAATAAAATATACTCATGGGCGGGGGCCTGGGATGTAGAACCCTTTGGATCCTGGAGAGGAATTTCTACTCACCCTGTCAAGATTGGCCTCCCTTGGGGTGTCTACATGCTGGGCTGGGCGTCAGGCTCAATCTCTCGGCTTCTACTTATTGGGTACTTGCTGTGTGCTAGGCACCGTGCTGAACTCCTTACCTGCTTGGAATCTCATTCATCTTTTACAGTTGAGGTAACTGAGACCCAGAAAAAGTAGGCCACTGCCTGAGGTCACATAATTCATCCATTGGTGCCAGTTTCATCAGCTCCTGAGTTTTACTTTTACCCACTGTGTAGGCCCTCTCCCTGGGACCCCAAATCTAGGTGACACAGCCAATCCTTGAAGCAGAGCCTTTGTGGATCCCACGGAGCTCCCCCTCCTCCTGCATGGCCCCAGAAAGAGCTGGGAGTCGTGGGGACAGAACCTAAAGGCTGGCTCTGGGGCGCCCAGACACAGGGGCAGTGCGCCCTCTGCTGGACACTGTAGAAAGCAGGACCAAGGGGAGTGTGGGTCACTGTTGCATGTGAGCCAGAGTCCCCGTGTCAGTGTAGGGCCAGACTAATTTTCTGGAGCCTGAGAAGAGTGTCTTCATCTGTTGTTACCTTGAGCCAGACCCTCGTTAGGCACTTCAGGGGTGTCATCTCATTTTATCTCATAATCACCTTTGGCCAGCAGTTCTCAGACTTTGTAGTCTCTGGATCCTTTTATGTTCTTTTTTTTTTGTCTTATGAGACAGAGTCTCACTTTGTCACCCTGGGTAGAGTGCCATGGCATCATAGCTCACAGCAACCTCAAACTCTAGACCTTAAGTGATTCTTTTGCCTCAGCCTCCCAAATAGTTAGGACTATACACACACGCCACAGTGCCTGGCTGGTTTATAGAGACGGGGTCTCACTCTTGCTCAGGCTTGTCTACAACTCCTGAGCTCAGTCAATCCACCTGCCTCAGCCTCCCAGAGTGCTGGGATTACAGGCATGAGCCACCCGAGCCTGGCTTCCCATTGTTTTTGATCATGAAAAATATTGAGGACCCCAAAGTGCTTTTATTTATGTGAGTTTTTTACATGGATAGTGATGGTTTGGGAAAAGAAAACAGTAATTTTTAAATGCATACTTATAGCCTTAGTGGGCTTGGCGCCCTTAGCACAGTGGTTACATTGCAGCTACATACACTGAGGCTGATGGGTTCGAGACCAGCCCAGGCCAGCTAAACAACAATGACAACTGCAACAAAAAATTGCCAGGTGTTGTGGCAGGTGCCTGTAGTTCCAGTTACTTGGGAGGCTGAGGCAAGAGAATTGTCTAAGCCTAAGAGTTTGAGGTTGCTGTGAGCTGTGAGACCACGGCACTGTATTGAGGACGATGTAGTGAGACTCTGTCTCAAACAAACAAACAAAAAATCAGCCATAGTGAACCTGTTACATAGTAACAAAAATGACATTGTCTCAAGCTGTCGCCCTGGGTAGAGTGCTGTGGCATCGTAGCTCACAGCAGGCTCCAACTCGGGCTCAAGAGATCCTTTTGCATCCGTTTTTATATTTTTAATAGAGATCAAGGTCTCTTGCTCAGGCTAGTCTCAAACTCATAAGCTCAAGTGAATCCACCTGCCTTGGCCTCTCAGCATGCTAGGATTACAGGCATGAGCCACCACACCCAGCCTGAAAGAGAACTCTTTCTAAAAGACAGAACAGAGGCCAGGTGTGGTGGCTCACTTCTGTAATGACACCACTCTGGGAGGTTGGGCAGGTGGATCACTTGAGCTCGTGGGTTCGAGACCAGGCTGAGCAACAGTGAGACCCCTGTCTCTAAAAAATAGCCATGCATTGTGGCAGGCTTGTAGTCCCAAGCTACTCGGAAGACTGAGGCAAGAGTTTGAGGTTGCTATGAGCTGTGATGCTACGGCACTCTACTGGGGGCAAGAAAGTGAGACTGTGTCTCAAAAAAAAAAAAAATTAGGCTCAGTGCCCCTAGCTCAGTGGTTAGGGCGCCGGCCACATGCACTGTGGCTGGGTGGGGGCTTCAAACCTGGGCCCGGCCTGCTAAACAGCACTGACAACGATAAAAAAAATAGCCAGGTGTTGTGGTGGGCGCCTGTGGTCCCAGCTACTTGGGAGGTTGAGGCAAGAGAATCACTTAAGCCCAAGAGTTTGAGTTTGCTGTGTGAGCTGTGACGCCATGGCGTTCTACCCAGGGTGACATAATGAGACTCTGTCTCAAAAAAAAGAAAAAAAAATTAAAGGAAAGAACATCTCGTGAGAAGAGTGCTGCTCACTTCACATTTTTGTGAATTGTGTTAAGGTCTGGCTGAGAGAAGCCAGCTAATTCTTACATCGCTTTCTGCCACTCAGTCTGTGGTGACGTCACACTCCTGCAGCTTCTGTAAAACTCCGCTGAATGTTTGTGAGAGAAAAAGAATGAGAGGTGCAAATAACCTCTTATTAGTAAGAAGATAGTTTGGTTTCATGGGCCCCACAGAAAGGATCTCAGGGATCTTGTGGGGTCTCGAGACCAACTTTGAGAACTGCTGCCTGGGACATGTGTATTTCATATCCCTCATTTTTCAGGGAAGGAACCAGCTTCAGAGAGGTTAAGTAACTTGCCCAGAGTTGCACAGCCTGCAATGGGCAGAAACGAGTCCAGCACCAAGGAGCCTGAACCTCCCCTCTCTGACATCCTTCCCCTTTCTCTATCCCTTCCTTCAGACCTATCCGGGGTTTCCAGCTGCCCCCTGAGAGTGTCCCATGATATCATTTGCTCTATACAGGGCTGTGTCCCGTGTTAACTACCATGGTCAGAGGGAAGAGGGGGAATGAGCTAACACGGGACCAGGAGGCCTGGGTCCTCCCTGACTGGACCCCTCCCTGAGTGCATGGTGTTAATGACACACCTACCAGTAAGGACAGCCTGGTGAGGTCACAGCTGAGGAAGTTCTCTGAAGTCCTGAAGATGGATCAAGTCCCATATTGTTGCTGGCAGCCCTGATGTCTCTAGGTCCCCATGTGGGGATCTCCAAGCTGGGTCTTCATGTTGAGCTCAAAGAGACGGGCAAGCCTCAAGGTCTGACCGTACCCCCAGCAGAGCCTCCTGGGGGTCCCTCCCTTCTCTTGCTGCAGCTGTTACCTAGAAGCCACCCGCAGGGCCTCACGTTGATGTGTTTGCTGTCTAGGAGCCGAGGGCTGGTGGGCCAGAAGTGGAGGGGGGCCCGAGCGTCCCCCACGATGGAGTCTGAGTGGGATCCTGCTGAGCCCAGAAGAAGAGGAGGAGCTCACGGCACCAGGTACCTGCTGGCTCCAGGCAGGGCACACCGCCTGTGTTGATTTCCTCGGGTGCTATGACAAATTGCCACAAATTTAGTGGCTAACACAGCACAGATTTATTCTGTTAAGATTTTGGAGGTCAGAAGTCAAAAGTGGCTCTCACATGGCTAAAATCAGGGTGCCCGTAGGGCCGCATTCTTCCTGGATCCCCCAGGGGAAATCCGTTCCTTGGCTGTCTGAGCTTGTAGGAACTGCCGGCATGATGAAGCTTGTGACTTCTTCATCTTCAGAGCAGGCTGGGTCTTTCTCATGTCCCCTCACTGATGTGGACTCTCCTGGCTGCCTCTTCCATCTCTGACATCCCAAGATGCCCTCCCTACCTGGGGTCAGCGGTTAGGATGTTGACACCTTTGGGGGTTGTTACTCTGCCATCAGACCACAGTGTGTGATGAAACCCCCGTTTTCCTGGTCACCTAGGGATTCTTCAGTGCCACAGAGTCCCCAGCCACTGTTAGGCCCCAGGAACCCCCTGTGCATCTCCCGTCAGTCCCTCACCCTGCCAGGCCACCCCCCCCCATATCCCGGGACATGGGATTCCTGCAGAAGGAGGGACGTTCTTGATCACTGTGCGCCCACCCCCACCATTCAGGGGAGCTTGGGTCTCCTGGACATTGTCTCAGCCCCAGAGCCAGGAGCTGGGGCCCATTCTTAGCTCTGCTGTGGACAGATTTGGGGTCTGCTGGCTGCCCTGGCCAGTTCTGCCTTCTCCTCCCTCCCCAAGAGGGGCTGGGTGAGGATGGCATGGGTGTCAGGAGGGTTCACCCCACAGCCAGGAAGCAAAAAAGCCTCAGGTCCTGTCATGGGGCAGGTGCTCCAAGCTCAAGCCCATGAGCAGAAAATACGCTCATGGCTCTGTTACGTATTTGAGTAAAAGGAGTTTTTCATTCCAGTATTGTTTTTTGGACTCTGTGCTGGGTGCAGGGCACACTGCAGTGGGGGAGTCATGTGGACTGCCCTGCCCTGCCTTGCAAAGCTCTTGGCCACAGGCCCGCCGGGCTCCCTGAGCCAGGCAGGGAGGCAATGTGGAAATAGCAGGTTGGTGACGGGTCTCAGAGTTAATGAACACACATACTCTCTGGCCCAGGAGGTCCCTTCAGTGTTGCGCCTGCAGGTGTCTGTACTGGGGCAAAGAGGCATAGAACAGGTGTGGGACAGGTCGTAACACTGCGATCCTCAGGTCTCCCAGTAGGGGGTGCTGGTTTGTCCACTGTTGGGCTGTGATGTGTCCGCTATGGAGACAATTGTGCGCGGGCCCAGAACAGCATGGACATTCATCTCACGTGTGCAAGGTGTGCAGAAAAAGTGGCAGAGTGAGCACTGCACACGCACTGGTGATTGACTCTGGAGGCTCAAATTGGGGTATAGCTGGGGCGTGTCCACCCATTCCCAGGACACCGTGGTTGGAGACTGCTCTCTGCTCAGAAGCAAATCCAGCCAGGAAATGCCCTTAGGCAGAGGGAGGCAGGGACTATCAGCTGGATCAGGATCTTCCCACCAAAGTTGTGGTGTAGTGGGCTGCAGCATTTGAGGAACTTGCTGCGGAACTGAAGTTCTCCCCCCAAATAGAGGGAAAGTGCCAATTAAGGTACTAAGATATAAATGCTTATTTTTTTCTACGATTTCCCCCTTGATTTATTATGGTGTTTTGGGGGGAGTTTGGGGTATTTATTTATTTATTTTTTGTAGAGACAGAGTCTCACTTTATAGCCCTCAGTAGAGTGCTGTGGTGTCACAGCTTACAACAACCTCCACCTCCTGGGCTTAGGTGATTCTCTTGCCTCAGCCTCCCCAGTAGCTGGGACTACAGGCACCCGCCACAATGCCCGGCTATTTTTATTTTTTATTTATTTATTTATTTTTGCTATTTGATGCCATTCTAGGTAAAGAAAAATTAACATTTTAAGTTGTTAGCATGAATTTTTTTTTTTTTTGAGACAGAGCCTCAAGTAGTCACCCTGGATAGAGTGCTGTCGCATCACAGCTCACAGCACCTCCATTCCTGGGCTCAAGCAAGTCTCCTGCCTCCACCTCCCAAGTAGCTGGGACTACAGGTGCCCGCCACAACTCCTGGCCATTTTTTGGTTGCAGCCGTCATTGTTGTTTGGCAGGCTGGGCTGGATTCGAACCTGCCAGCTTAGGTGTACGTGGCTGGCGCCTTAGCCCATTGAGCCACAGGCACCGAGCCTGTTAGCATGAATTTTAACTTTTATTTTGATAGCGTGCAGTGCTGATGCAAGCAGCTATCAGAGGATTCAGCTCACATGTGGAATCACTGAAATGACATAATTTGGTTTCTGTAGCTCATACACAGTTGTGTATTTTGTTCTTATCAGGACAGTGGAAACACTGCACAAAATGAACCCAGATGTTTCTATTTTGCTTCTTGATAACACACATGTTCTGCCAACCAAGTCTGCCTTTGGCTTGGTTGTGAGTAAGGAAATACTGCAGGAAAAAAGGAAGGAAGGGTGGCCTGCCTTCTCCTTCCCCCTTCCTCTTCCTCCTCCTCTTCCACCTTCTCCTTTTCCTTTTCCTCTTTCTAGGTCATAACTTTCAGCATGAGTGGTTCAGCTGATACAGGGAAGTAACATGAGTAAGAAGGGATCACATAGGTCTTCTTGGTCATCTATGATGTCCAGAACACCTGTGACTTCATTCCAAATTCAGAGCAAGTTCTGAACAGAATGGGAGGTGGGGCCTGGGCCTGGCAGTGTCTCAGCCTAACCAGGCCAGAGTGCGCTCACCATGCATTTGCCTCCCACACACTGGGGGCCATGGGAATTCCGTGCTCATGGGCCATTGTCAACGTTACATGTGAGTGGGCGGCAAGGCTCTGAGGTCATGTATATTGTGCATGTGTCTCCTCTGCTCAGACTCCACTGTATCGTCAGACATCACTTACAAACCCAAGTTCAAAGATAAACTTGTTAAGAATTTTGGCACCCTTGCTCACTGGTTAGGGCACTGGCCACATACACCGGGGCTGGCGGGTTCGAACCCGGCCTGGGCCTGCTAAACAACAATGACAACTACAACAACAACAAAAATAGCCGGGCATTGTGGTAGGCGCCTGTAGTCCCAGCTACTTGGGAGGCTGAGGCAAGAAAATCACTTAAACCCAAGAGTTTGAGGTTGCTGTGAGCTGTGACATCACAGCACCCTTCCAAGAGCGACATAGTGAGACGCTGGCTCAAAAAAAAATAAATAAAAAGAATGTCAAGAGGGTGACAGCAGCTGGCTCGGCGCCTGTGGCTCAATAGGCTAAGGCACCAGCCACGTACATCTGAGTTGGCAGGTTCGAATCTAGCCCGGGCCCACCAAACAACAATGACGGCTGCAACCAAAAAACAAATTGCCAGGCGTTGTGGCAGGCACCTGTAGTCCCAGCGACTTGGGAGGCGGAGGCAATAGACTCGCTTGAGCCCAGGAATTGGAGGTTGCTGTGAGCTGTGATGTCACAGCACTCTATCCAGGGTGACAGCTTGAGGCACTGTCTCAAAAAAAAAAGAGGGTGACAGCAGGACATGAAACCAAGCATGGGGGCCCAGCGTGACTGCATGGGTCACGGGTGAAGCCAGGGACAGATGGGCTGTAGAGGTATGGGCTGGCCACCCCCACGGTCTGCTGTGCAGAGTGCCTTAGATTTGTAGTTATTTTGTTTTCAATGTTTAATTTCCAATAAAATCCATTGAGATACCTGAAACCAATCCAACTATGTGCAGACTGTCAGAGCTTTCTTCTCTTGTCTTCAGAGATGTTCCTGGGAGACCAGCGGTTCAGCTACGGGCAGCCCCTCACACTGACCTTCTGGGTGCCCCCTGGGGGTACCCTGCCCCCCGTGCATCTGAAACTGGAAGGGGAAGGCTTGGCCCTGTCTCTGAGGCACTCCAACCTGTCCAGTCCGAAGGACACTGGGCAGCCTGGGGAGGCACAGCTCAGGTTCCTGTAAGTGTCCCCCTCTGTCCTGAGAAATAGGGGTCGGGTGGCCCCTGAGGTCCGGGCCCACTCCATTCTCAGTCCCTGGTGCCACCTGCTCGTGGCAGGCTGTCACTTTGACTACTTCCCCCTGCCAGCCTGCAGGAGACCTCCGAGGATGTGGACCCTTCGCTGCCCCCGTTCCACTTCCAGCGAGTCCTCACCAATCTGACCGGTCTTCACATCCATGTCGGCCACTGCCAGAACTCAGGCCCTGCCGGTCAGTGATGGCACCAACATTCCCCCAAGACCCAAGCACTCACCTGGTCCTGGGACTGGGCTGGGCTCCTTTGGGAATGGCCTTGTCACCTTCTCACAGCAGGGTGGTTAGTGTCCCCATTTTACTAGGAAGGAATATGTGGCTCTGAGTGGTAAGGACACTTTCCCAAGGTCACGCAACCCATAAAGGCAGTAGGGATGGTGGCTGAGAACGGAGGCCGGGTCTGGACAGGTGAGAGGCCTGAGAATGGACAGCTCTAAGGGGCAGGTGTGTGGCTACCGCAGCAGTGGAGAGAGTGGACCACCCCCCTCAGTCGGCTGGGGTTCCCCTGCTGGTCGCTGGAAGTATTACACTCAGGCCACCCTAAGAGCTCAAGGTATCCTAGGTATTTGACACAACCTCCCACCCCATTCATACAGTGATTGGCATGGTTATCCTCTGACCTTTTCTTGGTGATAACCCACCTATACACAATGTAAAAAAATCAATATAATGTCCTAACTGTAATGTACAGAATACATAAAAGGGAAGGGAATGATACAAAAAATAATCCATGGTTTCCAAACTGTCAGTGCTCAGGCCCATGACTTCCCTAGAAGATGTAGGAAGTGGTCAGAGCTTCCTTGCTGTAAGGAATAAGTTTGGATTTAGGAGAAGCAAGAAGCTCATAAGCCATTTACATACACAGAGGGCAGGGCCAGGAAGACAGTGTCTGGGTGGCTAATGGCAAACTGGCAGTGTCAGCAGCAAATGGGAAGATTTACATGAGGGGTGTGGTTTGTCACTGAAAGCAGTGACCAGGACTGGAGTCACAGGCAGGCCAGGGCACTGCCACCTTTGTGCAAAAGGTTTACTTAGGCTCAGTGGCTCTGCTGCTTTGCTGTGTAAGAAGAGAGCAATTGGGGAGGAACTGCTCATTTGTGGTTAACACTGTAAAACCCAGTTTTCAGCATTTAATTGAATGTGGTTGACCCTTATCATTTAAATGCTTTGTATTGTCATTTTGAAATCATAACTACATGGGAACTAAATCAAAACTAAATGGGAACTAAATCATACCTAAGAGAGCGAGGGCTACTCTTGAAATAGTTGGAATGGTGATGGTGAATGACTGTTGGGAAAATTCTGAGCAAAACAAAGTACAGCGTTTCCTCCACCTGCACAGCACCTGCATCCCTGCACAGTTCCACATGCGCCTAAAACCTTTGCATGTGCCTTGTAGTTGGGAGCAGTGGCATACACCTGTAGTCCTGGCTACTCAGGAGACTGAGGCAGGAGGATCACTTGAGCCCAGAGTTCCAGAGACCCCGGCTTTATGTAAAGTGGAGTTGGGGTCTAGGCTCAGATGTTTACACAGGGATTTTTCTGCCCTTTCAGCAGGACATTTGAAGGTTACATGGGGAGGTTTTCCACACATCCAAGTAATAACCAAATGTTGCCCACCAAGGTTGCTGGGGTAGGGGGCGATTCTGCTCCTTTTGACAACTTCTGGCTGACGTGGCCAGATTTTCACTGAGTCTAAGTGCTGGGGGTTACAGCCCGACCCCCTGTGCCCAGCTTCCTCTGCTTTGGAGCTGTGGTGTAATTGCCTCCATCTCAGCCTCTCAAGCTCCTGAGCTCAAGAGGTCCTTCTGGAATCCACAGGTGTGTGTCACTATAGCTGACTAATTTTTCTATTTTTTGTAGAGATGGGGTCTCACTGTTGTCCAGTCTGGTCTTGAACTCCTGGGTTCAAGTGATCCTCTTGCCTCAGCCTCCCAGAGTGCTGGGATGACAGGCGTGAGCCACTGTGCCTGGCTGAGCTATTATTTTCATTAGTCTTGAAACCTCTTATAATACTTTAAAAACTTTAGAAAACAGAGCTTAAAATCTTGCCTACAGGATAGCACCCAGTTCTGAGCAGGCTATGTGAGTTCCCACACATCATCCTCCACTTGAATCAATCTGTTTTTTTTTTTTTGAGACAGAGTCTCGCTGTGTCACCCTCGGTAGACTGTCATGGCGTCACAGCTCACAGCAACCTCAAACTCTTGGGCTTAAGTGGTTCTCTTGCCTCAGCCTCCCAAGTAGCCGGGACTATAGACACCCGCCACAACACCTGGCTATTTTTTGGTTGTAGTTGTCATTGTTTGGCAGGCCCGTGGCTGGGTTTGAACCCGCCGGCTCTGCTGTATGTGGCTGGCGCCCTACTAGCCGAGCTATAGGTGCCGAGCCACTCTAATCAATCTTTAAAGTGTTTACCAGTCTGAGGGTGTTGAAGGAAATCATTGTCGTTTAAATCTACATTTCTCTCACAACCTGTGGGAGTGGACATTATAAAATGTTCAGCCAGGCTCAGCGCCTGTGGCTCAAGCAGTTAAGGCGCCAGCCACATACACCTGAGCTGGCGGGTTTGAATCCAGCCCGGTCCTGCCAAACAACAATGACGGCTGCAACCAAAAAATAGCCGGGCGTTGTGGCGGGCGCCTGTAGTCCCAGCTACTTGGGAGGCTGAGGCAAGAGACTCACTTGAGCCCAGGAGTTGGAGGTTGCTGTGAGCTGTGATGCCACGGCACTCTATCCAGGGTGACAGTTTGAGGCTCTGTC
>CAUYRH010169468.1:0-10518 GCA_963574655.1 Perodicticus potto | reverse complement strand
AAAGTCAAAAGCAATAGATATTGGCACAGATGCACTGAAAAAGGAACACTGAGTGCAGAATACAAATGTCTTCATATGATGACTGAGAAAATGCCAGGAAGGCTATGTTAATCAGTTTGATGAAAATATTTCAGATTGTATTAGAACCAGCACAACACAGCTATGATTTAATAAAATAAATAAATACTAAAAATAGAATAACTAGCAGGGTATTGTGGCAGGTGCCCGTCGTCCCAGACACTCACAAGGCTGAGGCAAGAGGATCTCTTGCGCCCAAGAGTTTGACGTTGCTGTGAGCGATGATGATGCCATGGCTACAGGCATCTACCCAGGGCAACAGAGTAGGACTCTCTCTCTCAAAAAAAAAAAAAAAAAAAAAAAAGTAAATTGGCTAATGCAGATTAGAAAGCCCTTTCATATCCAAAGTTAAACAGCAGTTTAACTTCCTTCTGGAAAGTCCACACCTGATAACAGGCAGGTGCTGCTGAGAAATGCTCATCATTGGGCTTGTGCCCCAGAAAGGGGGATTATGCAAATGACAAGCTCCAGAGGAACCCCAGCGTGTACTGGATCTTGGAAGTCTCAATGGCAGCTCTGGGAGGGGGTGTCAGAGAGGGACTGAGAGCTCGCCAGCCTCATTTGACCCCTACTATGTTTAAGAGGCAACACTCCACCACCTAGTCGATGGAGACAAGAGGATATTCCCCAGGTGGGCTCTTAACCATCACAGAACCTCTCAGTATGAGCTCCCAAGGCCCAGCTGGTCTTGGTTTTCTCTTGATAACTCCAGCCAGTGAGCAGGAAGGCAGCCCACAGAGATCCCGTGAAAAACACACTGGTTAGTTTACAAATGCTGACACTGACAGGTTGCACATGGGTAGTGACTTTAACAGGATCTAATGGGCTGAACACTTTATTTACCGATTCTGCCAAAAACTAACCTGAGAATTTCTACAACTTTTAAAAATAGACATGTTTCACCTATTTTTCAACTTCTTGTAACGAAGAGAGTATACAAATCGGAGATCTGAAGTCTGTCACTCTAACAGACTTAACAGGATCTGCTTTGGAAACCCATATTGTTTTCCAACAGTTCAATCTTTGAACTAATTATGCGTTATCTGCAACATGTGAGATTTTAAATTGTGTTTAAAATGAAATAGACAAATGGATACACGGAACGGCTATTGAGCCTTGTTAGAATGCGGGCATCTTATAATCAGAAGTCATTGATATCTTTCCACAGGCAGAAATCCAGAATTCGACTCCCCAACTTCCAGGAACACAAGGGAACACTCTCACTTACTCCAAGTCCTGGGAAAGTCCTAACGGCATTTGAGCCTTTGCCATTTCATTCTGAATGACATTCCAGAGTTGCTCAGTCTAGAGCTCCATGGGGCAAAAGGACACAGACTATTTAGCAGAACAAAAAAGGGGAAGATCAAAGTAATTAACTCCTGTTTTTATACTCTTTCTACAATACTCAAATTCTAGCAAACTGCAGACCCTTAGAAACTATTGTCACTATACAACTCTTATCCTGGTGACTGTGATTCTCCTACACAAACATCAGAGGCATAAACCATCCTTGAGCTCACACTGCCATGAAGAACAATTGGATTGAAGACTACAAACCTTTGGGTGGCGCCTATGGCTCAAAGAAGTAGGGCGCAGGCCCCATAAACCGGAGGTGGTGAGTTCAACCCAGCCCTGGCCAAAAACTGCAAAACAAACAAACAAACCCTCGAAACTACAAACCTTCACTGAAGTTTCTTCAGGGAAATACATTTCTGCCTCTTGGTGTGAATGTAAGGAAAATCTGTTGATCAAGGTACCTGGTGACTTCATTATCAATAGGGAGGTTTCTAAACTCTGAAGCGTCAGGGAATTCTTGCAGATTTTGCCTGTCATCAAGCCCCACACCCAAGTACAGAGCTAGGAGAGTCCTACAGGTGTTGGAGACGCCCACAGAAATGGAAAACATAATGGCTACATTTCCTTTAAAGAGTTTCCCACACATGGGGGAGGAGACAGGTGTTGCAAATAAGTTATTTCTGTAGGACTACCTGAGGTAAGGTGGGCACCCCCCCTCACAAGGTTCACCATATTTCTTTTGTCCCTTTTAGCTATTTAGCAGTCCTTCCTTCTAAAACCCCTTTTTTTGCACTCGCATGGCCCAGATCCTGGCCATGAGCAGCCCAACTTTCTTCTGTTCTTTAGATACCCATAAGCACTTTAATTTCCCCCAAGTATCATTTAGGAATTTTTTAAAAAGTGATTTTTTTGGCAGGGGGAATTAGCTATGGCTATTGTTTGCTTTTGTTAAAATGAGCATATTATTACTTTTACCCTAAAATAATGATTTTCATGAAAATAAAAGGGTCCCTGGACTTTACTTTGGAATCTGATTTGAAAGACTTGGCCATGTATCTAAACAGGCCCACCTTGACAAGACCACTGCTGTACCACGAAACATCAATATCACCACCTAGCCATGAACAGCACCAAGCAGCTTGTATAAGGCCTTCCCAGGAGTTTTCTCATTTAATCTTTATGCTCAATGATGGGGATGTTCATTATCACTATTCCCCGGATGAGCAAACTGAGGCTCAGAAAAGTCAACTGTCTCCCTTAAGGTCAGCAAACTAGTAAGTTGGGGTGTAAAGGGGGAGGAAGCTGGCCTTCTCACTCAGAAGGCCATGTTCTTTCAAACCACAAAGAACAATCCTCCAAGAGGGGACAAAGGGTTTCTTAAGATGGGATTTCAGATAAGCTCGTGAAAATGTCACTCCTCTATTTCCCTATGGGGGTGAGAAAAGGTTTAGAAAGCTCAATTTAGTGCCACACCTCCTATATTACAAGAAAGGAGGGCTCCTGTCTGCTGGAGAGCTCAGAACAGGCTTTCTGGAGGAAGGGGACCGTTGCTCACCCTCAGAGCATCCTGAGGGGTGAGCGTGGATCGGCGGTTTGGTTGGCCCTGGCTTGGAGCACATGTGTCAGAGGAGGGTAGGAGACAGTGCTGGAGCCAGCTCACAGGGGGAGGTATAACTCTCGGTGCATGTTGTTCATCGCTGGAATCTGAAACACACCTTTAAATTGTTAAGCTTACTGGAATGCCACCAACATTTTGAAAACTGCCTATCAGGATCAGAAAGATACTTGCAGGAAGGATCTTGACACCAACTGTCAGAAATGAGAGATGGGCCTCGTGACCGGACTTCACAGGCTTCTCAACCACCCCTCTTTGCATTCCCTGCTCACCGGGTGGCGGTGAGCTGCTGCGTGGAAGCAGATCCTACAAACTTACAAAATAGGAACCCACAGTACATAGATTTGTGCCTTCTGCCTACATATGAAAGGAAACACCCATCAGGTACAAACCCTCCATTATTTTTTTTTTTGAAGTCTTTCTGGGACGGGCACAAAGCACCCCCAGAACAGTCAAGGGACCATATTTTGTGCAGCAGCAATTCTTCTAAATATAGAACACAGAGCAATCACAAGAAGGATGCAAGCGATGTCCTTGGATGCTCCACAGAACAGGCGGATGACAAAGCTGCTAGGGTTTTGCATTGAAATCCTGCGCTCCCCGATTTAGCAGAAGGCTTATTTCGCTCGCTCCCATGAGTGGGTTGCGGGAGCGGACCCACAGCAGTTGCACGCTGAGCCCATTACTTCACCTTGTCCTAGGCCTGCCTTAACGGGCACATAAATTCCTTGGACTTGGGGAAGTTCATTTTTAACTGAGTAGAAGTAAATTTACTTATCCAAATGTGGGCTCTCTCTAACATTTGCCAGATATCACGGGCCGATTTCTTTTCTTTTTTTAACCTCATCTTCACAACGGAGACATAAAAGGGGAGATCTATAAACATTTCAGATTCATAAAATACTACTTCCTCTGGGTTCTTCTAAGCTGAGCGGAAAATTTGCTCTTTCTTAAGAAAAGGTGAGCATCTACTAAAAAGTAATTTTCTCTGTCAGGAGGGCTCGCTGTGCACTTGGTTGCAGCTGAAGTGCGTTTTAATAAGGCCTTTCTCCTTTACAAGCCCTGCTTGCTTTTAGCTCCATCCCACAGCCGTGAGCAAAGAGGAAGATGGCTCTCAGATATCCTTTTGTTACCCTAATCAGAGCCAGAAGGGCTGTATTGACTTTCGGGCCTTGGGGAGTTGTAGTTCTTTTGTGTCCATCTCATCCAAGAAATCAAGTTTGATTAATTTGTCATCAAGGAAAATGTGTGATCCGTTCAGAGCCAGGCCTTTGAAGTGAGGGATGAACTTGGGCTGCAAAGCCCAGGTCAGCAGGCGAAACAGCAGCGGTGCCCAAATCGAACAAGTTCTCTGCTGCGCTGCCTGTTCCCATTTAAAACACTTAAAAAAAAAAAAAAAAAAAAAACAAAACCTTTCCCACAGGAGTTGGATTGGATGGCTCCCCGTCTAGGGCCCCCTTTTGTTTACTTTAATTTTTAAAATAGAGTTATCGGGGCTACAAAGCAAGCGAGACTCAGAAAACATTTAGCCACTCCACAAGGCATGGGGAGGGGGGAGGGTTTGACCTCTGGCCAATCTTAAAAGACCGCTGTGAGTGGGAGAGCTGAGAGGGCTGAACTTGGTGTCAACACGCGCTTCTGGAATGAATAATCGGAAGGGGTCTCCCGCTGGGTCATGGGGCAGATGCTCATTTATGATGCTCTGGTCTTGTTAACCTGCACTTAGTGGAGTTCCCAAACTGCTGAAAATGCATAAGGTAGCGGCCCCAATATATTATTTAATCCTAGACTTAGTGTCATATTTCTTGTTCAAATGCTATATATGCTTTATAAGGAGTTACAGGGCTTTTAAAAATTACAGAGTAAGCAATCTTTATACATTCCACAGTGTAAAAATCCCCATATTTAACCTGCTGGTGAGCGGGCCTTTTTATGATTGTTACCCCTCAGGTATATACATAAAGACACAGTGAATTATTGAGCAAAAGTCAAGGGCTAGTTTGGCTTTCAAAGATGTTTAAAAAGCACCAACAAATTATAAACAGCCTCTGTGGTTACTGAATTCAGTGTCTAAAGTATTATTAGAGAATTTTAAAACAATGAGGAGATTAGTGAAAGCACTCACCTTAGAAATTTAAGGATGTTTTGACTTAAAAAAAAATGCTCATGCAACATCCAAACATTCCTTCCTTCAAACACGCATTGAATTCATACCATGTGCCAACTATGTGCAACTCAGAGATGATTAGTTTATACTTCCTGCCTTTCTTGTGGCCTAGTAGTTCAGTTTTAATGATATTTATCAATCCACTAAATTGTAAATTCCATGAAGTAGAGATGGTGTCTTGGTTTGGTATCTGATAGGGTCTAGCACATCATAGTTTTCAATAAATATGTGCTGAGTAAATGAGTCAACAATGCATATGGTCTATGTATCTTAGCTCTACTAACACCTATCAACTTTCCTTTAAGGTATCCAGGATTAAATAATATGCACATAATAACAGAGAACTCCTGGTAGCTTCTCACAATTGTCCCCCAGTGGCGAGCGGAGGGTCTGTAACCCACACAATGGACAATATGAGACATATACTTCAATAAGCATTTGTTTAGCCTGGAAAACATTTTCATTAACCATCCTTTTTCTGTTCATGGGCAAGGATAGCAATTAATGTTCTTAGAAAATAATTATTTGCAAAGTTCATTCAGGTTGGAAGTTAACTCATGGCAAGTCGACTCAGAAGTCAAGTACACAGAACTCAAGTAAATGGGGGCCAATCTGTTTATCCCAGTATGGGACGGTAAAGTAGGAAAATCACAAACAAGCAGTTGGGAAGCCAGTGAGGTTGGTCAGAGTGTTGCCACCAAAGATCTTAAATAAGTTAAGCTAGACCGAGCCCTGCAGAATAACATGAGAATGTTTCGGTGGATCAGTTCGTTACTGTCAGGGTGAATGGATACAGCCAACCAGTGGAGGTGCCATTTACTAACTCTCCACCATGGGCAAAGTTCTGAGCTGGCTGCTTCATAGCTTATTTGCTTTGAAGTTGTACCTTCTCCTTCCTAAGAGAAAGAAACTGAGAGAAGTTAAATAACTTCCTCGAGGCACAAGCTAATAGCATTTCAACTAATAAAGCAATTTCCAAACTAAGCTCTTTACATTATGCCAGTTTGCTTTCTTTCTGATTGTTCACGTTCAGAACAATCAGAAGTTGGGCATCCCAGTTAGATCCGATCCAGAGAGAATCTCACAGTCTCCCTATAGCCTTCAATGGCAAAACCACGAAAACTTTTACCAGGACATGTAACATACTCTGGTCAAGAAACCAAATTCCATCTTCTCTGCTCTTCTCTTTTCCAATCTCTGGTAGAAGCATTTGCAAACACAAATAGTGAAAGGTCACACTAAGAAGTAGAGGAGGGATTTTGCATGATCCATCTGTGCTGGGATAATCCGGAATTGGCCGTGAATATGTTTAAGGGCCTACACACTACACTAGTAATTCTTTTTCACCTGCCATCCACACCACTCGAATGTGTTATTCTTGTACATTCTTTGGAGAAGAGTGTTAGTCATGTGTGTCTGCAGATTGGGCACTCAATAAGTGAGACAGAAAAGCAAGCTTCAAATATAAATTTTTTAATTCCCAGTTAAAACCTTGAGAAAAGAGGCAAGCGGATGGTGTGTACTAGCTGTAGACTGGTTTCAAGACAAATCTGCTTACGTGGGGCTGATGCAAAGAGGCAGGTTAGAAAAATACGAATCTTTTCCACATAAGGTATGGAATGAAGGAAAGATTGTTGACTTCAAACAGCCAGAGATTTGGGGATGTGGCAGCAACTTTGCCGCCAACAGCCTGTGTGACCTTAAATGACTTCTACACCTTCTGGGTCATTTCCTCAATTATAAAATGAAAAGTTCCAACTAGGCTAACAAGTTTCCCATCTTTTTCTTGAAGTTTTAAATCTTTTTCTTTATAAATGAACTCCCATACGGAATCTCAAAATTCTGGTGCATCGGAATCTTCAACTTCCACCAAAGCAGCCTAGCCATAGAACAGGCTAGAGCCATAGTACCTTTGATGTATTTTGGCTCTGCAACTAATTGTGTGACCTTGGGCAAGTTATTTTACCTCTCTGAACATTCACATATAGAAAATGGGAGAAAGTGTTACAGCTCTTTTAGAATTTATCCAGTAAGACTTTTTTTGGTTTTCATCAAGAGACTCCCATGGGGGGTGGGGCAGTGGGGAATTGGGACAATCTACCTATCGACCTCATACGGTTTGGGGGAGAAGTAAACTAATTAAATCTAATGCTTAGATGGCATGAATTCCAAACATGTTAGCTAATATTATTCTTGCTATTACAGGCATGATTAGAGCCACACACTACAGCAAAAGCATGTCAAACTCTGCCTAATTGCTAACATCATTTTGCACTTACCATTTAAAGAAATAACTTTTCTGAACCAAGCTTCCTAAGTAGAGATGCTTTATGTAAAATGTTTATCACTTGTGATAAAACCGCAGAGAAATGCCAGGAAGTGCCTCCTGTAGGTCAAGGTTATTTTAGTGGAGAGCGAGGAGACGCAATAGGAGAATTCCGGGCTGCCTGTAAAACTTCTATTTTTTGACTTGCTATTATAAGAGTGGTCTCATTAGGCTGGGTGAGGTGGCTCACGGCCTATAATCCCAGCACTCCAGGAGGCCACGATGGGAGGATTGCTTGAGGTCAGGAGTTTGAGACAAGCCTGAGCAAGAGTGAAACCCTATCTCTACCAAAAATAGAAAAATTCACTGGGCCTTCCCAGCTACCTAGGAACCTGAGGCAGGAGGATCGCTTGAGCCCAGCAGTTTGCGGTTGCTGTGAGCTGTGGGGTGACACCACAGTACTCTGGCCTGGGACAACAGAGTGAGACTCTGGTTCAAAGGAGAAGGGCACCGGCCCCGTATGCTGGAGGTGGTGGGTTCAAACCCAGCCCCAGCCAAAAACTGCAAAAAAAACCCCCAAAAACCAAAAAACAAAAAAACTGTTCTCATTATAACAATTCATTAAGTTACACATTTGTTTTCTGTACCTTTCTTTTATTTGACAAATAAAAAAGGTTTTTAAGAAAGTGATGTTTCACACAACAAAATCTCAGCATACAAAGTATGTTTACTGGCTGCTGAAATGCTAACATTTTGCCATGTAGTGCATGTCGGTGTGGGTATGTTGTTTTATTACACTTTCCAAAACACTTTCAAAAATACATTTTACGATAAGGACTTTGTTGTATCTGAAAGCATTTCTGTAGAACTAACCTCCTAGGGAATGCTCTTTGAAAACTGATGGGCCTCTGTTAAAATTTTATTTGATACCATGATGTTTGGTTTTAAAAAAGAAATATTCTGAAAACCAAAGCCGTGTGTCTTACAACTAGACTATCTTCATGAAACACCAATTATTCTTCCTTAAAAATGGAACATGGCTTTAGTGTTTAAGCTTCATTCCCATCATTCTTCTCCAGTAAGAGTGAATCACAGAATCCAAACGTTTCCAAAGACCTGAAGCCTTCCTTTAGCCCCAGGCTTCACAGAATCTTATGTGTGCAAAAAACAAATGATTTAAGTTTCCTGAGTTAAAGAGGAAATTGGGGAGTGAGAGCTTGTCCACATCTTTAATGCTGAGAGGAGCACACACATTTAGCCCTGCCATCTGTACAAATGGTACCAGAGTTCAACGTGCTTATGATTATAAAGACTTATGATTTATGCTTGCTAGTTAAACATGCTTATGATTTAAACTTATTTTCTCTGGCAAGAAATAAGCTAGTCAGCACCATAGCCTAGCCAGATGATGGGAAATAGAAACATATTTCAATGATATATACTTTAACTTGCTGAGCCTTGTAAATGCTACTGTTTTCTTTTCTTCCTATAACAAAAGACCTATCCCGCTGTAGGATTCCAGAGATTTTTAATGCATTCATTAGTGAAAAGCAGTTAAAAGTTTAATGGCAGTTACTGCACTAAAAGAATCACTGGGAAAGTAAAGGCATGCATGGTCTTGGCCTCCAAAAAAACTGTATGTTAGGTGACCTATGCTAACAGACAACCACGGTCACATTCCAGAATGTGCATCAACAACTACTAGATGATAAAAGATACACAGAATTCATTCAGACTCAGATATGAGAGGGAGATATTATGAAATTTTAAAGGCTTCCCAATGTTTTTGCCCTGACCACTCAAAGATTTCATTAAACTCGCTGTGTTAAATTAAATGGGCATCCCACACATAATGTTGAATTGCTTGCTCCTACAGTGACAGATCAGAAAGAAGAGATTGTTGGTATTTTTTTGTTTGTTTTTAAAGGGATATAATAGCCAGAAAGAAAGAGTAAATCCACTTTACTCGACTAAATGGAGGACAACTCAAACTGAGGGCCAAACAACAGTACACAGATGAACAAAGCTAAATCATTCTTAGTGGAGGATGAAGAAAAAGAATTAAGATAAGCAAGATGTATATTCTAAGATACCTAGATGGGCCCTATTGCCAAATGTGTTCAATAGGAAAAGTGTAAAAATAGAAACAGTTGCTCCCCATCAAGTACCATAGCACCATGTTAGGAACTTCATATACCCTGGTGGCGTTGGACAGAAATTTTCAGTACAGGCTGGAATAAACAGGGTTGTGTTAATCACCACACACACAAACACACACACGGAACCTGATTAACGTTAAGCACTGTGGTTGATGAAACTGTGTAAAATTTTAAACCCTGGGAGAGGAGAATGACTTTTCAATACTATAAACACCCAAATACAGAGTGCGAATTAGTGGTAACAGATTAGAAAAGATCTCAAAATAAAGTCCTACAAACTAATAACACTTAAATAAACCTTGTGAATTTATAACTTGAGAAAGGAAGCACAAATTCATAGCCATAGAACCCCAAATTAGAAAACTGCAAGAACTCTTGTGTGAATAGTATAAACATTTGCACTGAACACAAAAATCACTGCATTTTCAAGTAAGAAAAGTACAGTCTAGTCTTACCTTATTGCTGCAAAAGGCTGGAATAGAAATTATGGACTTATAGAAGCAACTTTCACATGTATCTGGACATCAAACACAACACACAATATAAAATCAAAAATAACTAGAACAGAAAAGTTTTCAGTCTGACCTTAAAAATACTGAGCAAATCACTAGATGAAGCCAGATCAAAAGGAAGGGCATTACACCAGCTTGTAGCCAGATGTGAAAGGGTCCCCGACTGCACAGGGCACAGATGGTATAAAATAGGGGGGTGCGGGGCATAAATAGATCCAAAACATAAGGCAAATAAACCTGGTTCAACTTACACAGGTAAGACCGTTCTTTAAGAGCAGAGAGAGGGAAGGAGCGAGGGGGGTGGGGCCTTGGTGTGTGCCACACCTTTGGGGGTCAAAACACGACTGTAAGAGGGACTTTATCCAACAAATGCAACCAGTGTAACATGGTTTCTTGTACCCTCAATGAATCCCCAACAATAAAAA
>CAUYRH010169460.1:0-43892 GCA_963574655.1 Perodicticus potto | reverse complement strand
AATGAAAGGGCTGATACTGTAAGTTGGTTATTTTATTGTAAATTAATCCATCCTAATTTTTTAAAATTTGGTTGAATGTTTTTCTTGTTAAATAATGTTTAAAAATAAAAACTGGAAGTTCTTGGCTTAGTCACAATTCTTTTTATCACTGAAGTCCCTTTATAGAAAGCTAATAGTAATTTCAAACTTTTGAATGTGACGTTTGGACAGTGTTGGAACATCTTAAGTTTCCTCATTTTATGAAATGTGTCAAAGTCTCCTTTAAAGTACTACCTTGGGGATGGTTCATAGCTATTTGTCAAATTTGCATACATTAATATTAAGCAATTAAAACTACCATTGGAGATCTTCTGTTCTATTTTTGCATTACTGCAAAACCTAGCAATCTTAGTATAATTGGAAGAGGATGGGTCTAGGGGCCCTAGAACCTTTTAATATAATTTGACAACTCTGGCCCACAGTTTCTTCGTTTGCGAAATAGCGGAATTGAGGGTGGCACCTGTGGCTCAGTGAATAGGGTGCTGGCCCCATATACCGAGGGGGGCGGGTTCAAACCCAGCCCCGGCCAAACTGCAACAAAAAGATAGCTGGGCGTTGTGGCAGGCACCTGTAGTCCCAGCTACTCTGGAGGCTGAGGCAAGAGAATCACCTGTGCCCAGGAGTTGGCGATTGCTGTGAGCTGTGTGACGCCACGGCACTCTACCGAGGGCGATAAAGTGAGACTCTGTCTCTACAAAAAAAAAAAACAATAGCGGAATTGAATTAGATTTCCCAACCTTGTAAAAGAATGATTTTTCTTTCTCTGAAGCAGGTTGGGAGTGGGAAGAAGGACGAAAAAGTAGAATTTTAAAAAATGATTTCAACCTCGGCTTTTTCACCTACACTGGAATACTGTAATTATGGGGACCTTGGTTTATTCTACCAAAGACTTACACTAAAAATTTTTTTCAGACTGAGCTCCGTTGCTCACGCCTGTAATCCTAGCACTCTGGGAGGCCAAGGCAGGTGGATTGCCTGAGCTCACAGGTTGGAGACTAGCCTGAGCCAGAGTGAGACCTCGTCACTAAAGATAGCCAAGCATTGTGGCAGGTACCTCAAGTCCCAGCTACTTGGGAGGCTGAGGCAAAAGAATCGCTTAAGCCCAAGAGTTTGAGGTTGCTGTGAGCTGTGATGCCATGACACTCTACCGAGGGCATCAAAATGAGACTCTTGTCTCAAAAAAAAATTTTTTTTTTTTCACCTACTACTATGGGAGGCCAAGGTGAGAGGATCCTTCAAGTTCAGGAGTTCTCGACAAGCCTAAGCAAACCAGGTCCAGTGTCTACTAAAAATGGAAAAATGAGCTGGGTGGCCGCCACAACAGCCACTATGCATCTCTGTGCTATTGCGGTTTCTGTTCTCATAACAAGCAATACTCCAGGTCGTCGAAAGGCCAACATTGTTGCATGAGTTATTTGATATCCATGAAAACATGAAAAGGGGCCAAGAAGCCTTGCTAGTGAATATTTTGCAAAACTGCCTGAGGATATCGGCTCTGTGGCTCAAGAATACAGAATCAATGTCTAGTATCCAAATGGGAAAATGCAATGCTTTTAAAATAACTGGGCAGTAAAATGGACCATTTAGCTTAATAAAAGGAAACTGGAGCTATACGAATATGCAAAATAGAGGAACTGCTCTTTCCGTTGCCAACAGGAGCATACAAATATTCGGATTTATGTAAACTGGAAGATGACCTATGGAGTTGCTAATTGTTATTTGGAGCCTTTGTATTCTACCTCATATTTTATTTCATTCTTGCACCAAAATTGTTTACTACCTACTGGTGTGCAGGGAGTGTATTTTTCAACCTAAAAGAGTGAATTTAGTGTTTTGGGTTTTTTTTTTTTTTGGAGACAGAATCTCACCCCGTTGCCTGCCTCAGCCTCCTGAGTAGCTGGGACTACAGGTGCATGCCACCACACTAGGCTAATTTTTCTTTTTTCCTTTTCTTTTGTTTCTGTTTTTTGTTTGTTGATAGAGATGGAGTCTTGCAATGTTGCTTAGGCTTGAACTCCTGGCCTCGATTGATTCTCCTGCCTTGGACTCTCGAAGTGCTGGGATTAGAGGTGTTACCTACCTTGCAGATACTCAGTACTAAAGTATAAAATGAAACTCTATGACATGAACTGGAATCATTAGAACGGCCAGCCTCAAGTGATCCTCCTACTTTGTCCTCCCAAAGTGTTAGGATTACAGGCGTGAGCCACTGTGCCCAGCCTCTTCATTTTTAATTTGATAGTAAAAATTTTACATTTATTCTGCCCTTACCCCATTACTTAACCAACCTTAGAAAAATTTTATATTCACTAATTCATCTACTCAATAAATCAAGAATTTAAAAAATCATGTAGGACTTGAACACCCCAAACTTACCTCAGAGTACCTCTGTCTGTATTCTTCTCCCCTCCTGCACTGCAGATTCAAATAAAAACAGGGCTCCCCTCTCTTTTCACCTGGGTCTTGCTTCCCCATGCTCTGTGTCCTCCTGAACTGGAAACTCGTTCCGCCCGTTACTTTCCACTTTCTTTATTTTGTCTCCATCTACTTGTTTCTGTTCCCCCAATTCTATAAATACGCCCCCTACTTCTCCTCTAGCTATCACCATTTTCTCTACTTTCATTATCTGTCAACATCATTAGGAAAGAAGAATCTCTGCTTCCTTACTGCCCATCCACTCTTCAACTCACAAGCAGCAAGCCTCCACTCCCATGACTCCTCAAAACTTCTCCAACTGTGGCGCCCAGACAGCCGGGAGCAGGTGCTCCTGAATCTGCTTCAAAGTGCGCAGCAGGCTGGCAGCTTGCTGTGGCCACACTTTTTTATTTGCACACCTGAGACCATACTCAGTACCCACCCTTCCCATCCTGCAATGAATGACTGAACATAATGAGGACACTAGAGTTGGGCCAAGTCTGCTCTATGCAGACATTTTAGTCTGTTTCCTGCTACTATAACAATATCACGGACTGGGTAGTTTAAACAATAGAAGTTTATTTGGCTCACGGTTCTGGAAGACAGGACGTCTTAAGAGCATGACACTGGCATCTGAGAAGGATCGTCTCATCGCAGAAAGGCAAAAGAGCTTGAGAGACAAAGAGAGGCAGCAGTGTCCAGAGTAGCTTTGTAACAACTCACTCTCCTGATAGTAACCCACTCCCTCTGTGATGATATGAATCCATTCATGAGAACTTTGCTCTTTGACTCAGTCACCTCTTATTAGGCCCCATCGCTCAACACTGTTGCATGAGGAATTAAGATTCCAGCAGATGAACTTTGGGGGGACATATTCTAACCATAGCAATAGGACATCTCTGCTGGGCGAACTTTGCTGGAGAATTCTCCATTTACCTGGCTAAGCCTTTTCTCCGACTATAGTCTGAGGCTCTTTCTACTCAGGCATCCTTCCTTCCCTCTCTCCTCTCACGTGTGTGAGACCTACGTGGCCTCGTGATCTGATGGCTCTCCCTGCCTACTCCTGCTCTCTCCCCTTTATTCTTTGCAAGCATCAGCACAATTAAGTTTCTGGCATACCGAATCTTGTCTGGGCATCTTCTTGGAGGACCTGGACAGAGCCAATGGTGATCGCAAACCTTCCTACCTGCCAAAGCCAGACTGTGTTCTGTGCTCCCATGAAGTCTCACAGCCTTGAACCCTGTGACTCAGTTTCAGGTTGCTTTTCTCCTGCTTTTCTCCTTATTTCCTAGTTCTTCTCCCTTCTCTCTTATCATTTCACCTTTCTTTTGGTGGTCTCTTCTTCCTACAATCAACTCTTAAATACTGGTTATCCTTAACAATCCTTTTTTGCGGGCAGCGCCTTTGGCTCAGCGAGCAGGGCGCCTGCCCCATATATCAAGGGTGGTGAGTTGGAACGTGGTCCTGGCCAAACCTCAACAAAAAATAGCCGGGCATTGTGGTGGGCACCTGAAGTCCCAGCTACTCTAAAGGCTGAAGCAAGAAAATCGCCTAAGCCCAAGAGCTGGAGGTTGCTGTGAGCTGTGACACCAGGACACTCTACTGATGGTGACAAAGTGAGACTCTGTCTCTAAAAAAATAAATAAATAAAATAAAATGAGAATCCATCTTTGATTCTCTGTTCTTTTCTCTCTACACAGTCTCTCAAAGTGATGTAACATATTATCAGGGTTTTAACCAACATCATTGCTGATGACTCTCAAATCTATTTCCAGTTCAGCATTCTCTCCTGAGCTCCTGAGCCAAATATCCAACTGCCTTCTGGGTATTTCCACTTTGATGAATTAAACCAAATACATTGGCTTTGGCCATAAGCTTTTTCATCCTCTTATGCTGTTTTTTCTTTTCTTTTTTTTTTTTCCAGACATTCTCACTCCATCACCCTGGGTAGAATCATACTCCTGGATTCAAGCAATCCTCCTGCCTCAGGCTCCCAAATAGCTGGGACTACAGGCACTTGCCACCATACCTTGATTAGTTTTTCTATTTTTAGTAGAGATGGGTCTTGCTCTTGCTTAAGCTAGTCTTGAACTCCTGAGCTCAAGAAATCTACCTGCCAGGCTCAGCACCCATAGCTCAGTGGTTAGGGTGCCGGCCACATACACCAGGGCTGATGGCTCAAACCCGGCTCAGGACCTGCTAAAAAACAATGACAACTACAACAAAAAAATAGCCAGGCATTGTGGTGGGCAACCATAGTCCCAGCTACTTGGGATGCTGAGGCAAAAGAATGACTTGAGCATAAGAGTTAGAGGTTTCTGTGAGCTGTGACACCATGGCCTTCTGTCGAAGGAGACACAGTGAGACTCTGCCTCAAAAAAAACAAAAAAGAAATCTCCCTGCCTCAGCCTCCCGGAGTGCTATAAGTACAAATGTGAGCACCGTGCCCAACCTCTCTTATGCTCTTTATCTTAATGAATGACACTATCCTCCGATAAATTGCCACAAGGAAACTTGACATTCAGTCTCCAAACTCCTTTTCCATTATTCTCCATATCTAATTTGTGATATGATAATCTTGTCTTTAAAATATGTGGTACCCAGAAAACACAGGCAAACCTAAGGTCCCTGGAATGGCAGGAGCAGGTCTGGTGACATAGAAAGGTTGTAGCGAAGCACTGCTGTATTTTGATCAAGGTCATGAAGCAGCACGAGTGTGGGAAACAGCTGCGACACTGGAGGAAACTCACAGATTCTGACCTACTAAGAACTACCTGAATTCCCTGCCAGTTCTGGATTATTCTGCTTTTGAAACTGACATAATGAGAATTGAATTCGAAAGACTAGCTGCCCAACAACCAATTGAATTGCTCTGTATGAAATGACACAAGATTCCAGCTTCTTCCCCAAGTCAGAAAAATGACATGACTGCATGGCAAGAATGTGTAAACAATTCTATGGCCCAGCTGGAGCATTAAGCAGTTTAAACTGAGAATCTGGAACCTAGTGTCACAGCATGGATGATGCCTGGAAAGTACATAATGAAAACCTTGTTCATATGATTGAATGTGCACAGGAAGAGCTTGAGAAGTTAAGAAAACATATTCAAGATTTCAACTGTCATCAAAAGAACATGCAACTCATGCCTGGATCTGAATTGAGAGAAATGGAGTCAAATTGGGTCTCCCCGGTCAGTAAGAAATATGAGATCAACTATTGTGCAACTAGAAAATGAAATCTATTAAATCAAGCAGCAACATGGAGAGACAAACAAAGAAAACATCCGGCAAGACTTCTGAAAAGACAGATTAATTTTCTGGGTAGAAAGGAAGAAAAGTTGGGCTTTCACAGAGGGTGTCTGAACTTTCTCTGAACGATGAAGGATGACAGCATCTCACAGAGGCAGCTAATGGCTAAATGCTTAGAAATCACAGAGTATGTGGGCTCTTAATTCCAGTTGTATATCTTAGCAAAATAATTTCCAGCTTGTTGGTAATTTTATAGCCATAAAGAAAACTTTAGGCTTTCAAGATAGGCATGACTTTAACCAGGCACGGTGGCTCACGCCTGTAATCCTAGTACTCTGGGTGGCTGAGGCAGGTGGATTGCCTGAGCTCACAGGTTCGAGACCAGCCTGCGCAAGAGCGAGACCTCATCTCTAAAAAACAGTCTGGCATTGTGGCGGGCGCCTGTAGTCCCAGCTACTTAAGAGGCTGAGGCAAGAGAATCACTTGAGCCCAAGAGTTTTAGGTTTCATAGCTGTGAGCTATGATGCCACTACACTTTACCCAGGGTGATAGAGTAAAACTCTATCTCAAAAAAAAAAAAATGTAAGCATGACTTTGGAAAAATATATCATAGAATTAATTTTTGAGCCAGTTGGACCATATTTTACATCCATGGATTTTTTTTTTTAATATTCTGCAATTGAAATGCTCATGTCTTTTGTTGTTGTTGTTTGTTTGTTTTTTTGCAGTTTTTGGCCGGGGCAGATTTGAACCCACCTCCTCTGATATATGGGGCCAGCGCCCTACTCCTTGAGCCACAGGCGCTGCCCACATCCAAGGATCCTTATTCAAAGTTTTCAACATATGCAAGAAGTTGGAAATATTTAGTTTATGTCTTTGTCTGATAAAAGGTAGCTCTGGACACACGTATGCTCACACACATGAAGATACATGGTACCTATCACTTCTACTCCAATTCGCAGTGATGGCCTCAGTTCAAGCCTTCATTATCTCTGACCAAGATTTTCAAAATGACCTTTTAACTGGTTTTCCTGCTTCCCATCTTCTTCCTTCCTAATATACTGTGGCTAAAAGGATCTTCCTAAAAGGCCAAGAGATCAATAGAAGGTGGTATGATACAGAAGTAAAGAACATAGTCTCCAGCTTCGATGACTCCAAGTTCAGATTCTGATCTACCTGCCATTTACTGATTGTGTAACTATGGCCAATCATTTAATATTTCTGAGCCTCATTTACTTAATTTTTTAAAAATTAAGATAAAGGCCTAGCATGGTAGCTCATGCCTTTACTGATCACACCTTGGGAGGCCAAGGCGGGAGGATCACCTTAAGTTGGGAGTTCAAAACCAGCCTGAGCAAGAGCCAGACTCCATCTCTACTAAAAATAGAAAAATTGGCTTGGCGTCTGTGGCTCAACGGGCTAAGGCACCAGCCACGTACACCTGAGCTGCTGGCGGGTTCCAATCCAGCCTGGGCCCGCCAAACAATGTCGGCTGCAACTAAAAAGTGGCCGGGCGTTGTGGCGGGCGCCTGTAGTCCCAGCTACTTGGGAGGTGGAGGCGGGAGACTCGCTTGAGCCCAGGAATTGGAGGTTGCTCTGAGCTGTGATGCCACAGCACTCTGTCCAGGGTGACAGCTTGAGGCTCTGTCTCGAAAAAAAAAAAAAGAATATAAGCAGAATCTTTGCATCTCTTGCTCACAGTATGCCACTACCCAGGAGAGTGCCAGGTGAGGTTTTCAAAAGTTGAGGCCTCACAACTGATAAGAGGAGATAGAATTAGAACAATCATCCTTCTGATCTTAATCGCTTAAATTTACTGTCTCCGTAAGTACTCAAGGACATTTGTTGAAACAATGAATGAAGAGCCTGTGAATGTTTTTGAATTGAGAATATAATGATCAAGTGATGTTGCAAAAGATTTAATCTGGTGGTACTATACCGTACGGATTGGAGGCAGGGACAATAGATAGCAATCATTTGAATTTGCAGTAACTAATAACTTATCAGTTAGAATTACACTGGTTGATGGCTCGGCACCTGTGGCTCAACGGGCTAAGGTGCCACCCACATACACCTGAGCTGGTGGGTTCGAATCCAGCCCAGCCCGCTAACAACAATGACGGCTGCAACCAAAAAATGGCCAGGCGTTGTGGTGGGCGCCTGTAGTCCCAGCTACTGGGAGGTGGAGGCAAGAGACTTGCTTGAGCCCAGGAATTGGAGGTTGCTGTGAGCTATGACGCCACAGCACTCTATCCAGGGTGACAGCCTGAGGCTCTGTCTCAAAAAAAAAAAAAAAAAAAGAATTATACTGGTTGCAATTAACCATAAAACTTACCTAATAAGTGGATACAACAAATTTATTTTTCTTATGCATTAATAACAGTGGAAATTGGCTCAGCGCCCATAGCACAGTGGTTACAGCACCAGCCACATACACTGTGGTTGGCAGGTTCAAACCTGGCCCGGGCCAGCTAAACAACAATGACAACTAGACGGCGCCAGTGGCTCATCAAGTAGGACACTGGCCCCATATACCGAGGGTGGTGGGTTCAAACTCAGCCCCAGACGAACTGCAAAGACAACCAAAAAAAAAATACCTGGGCGTTATGGCGGGCGCCTGTATTCCCAACTACTCAGGAGGCTGAGGTAAGAGAATCACCTAAGCCCAGGAGTTGGAGGTTGCTGTGAGCTGGGTGACGCCAGTGCACTCTACTGAGGGCGATAAATGAGACTCTGTCTATACAAAAAAAAAAACACAATGACAACTGCAACAGAAAATAGCCTGGCATTGTGGCAGGCACCTGTAGTCCCAACTACTTGGGAGGCTGAGGCAAGAGAATCGCTGAAGCCCAGGAGTTTGAAATTGCTGTGAGCTGTGACGCTATCACACTCTACTGAGGGCAACATAGTAAGACTCTGTTTCAAAAAAGAACTGGCTTGGCATCTGTAGCTCAAGCAACTAAGGGGCCAGACACATACACCAGAGCTGGCGGGTTCGAATCCAGCCCGGGCCTGCCAAAAAACAATGACAACTACAACCAAAAAATAGCCAGGCATTGTGGCAGGCGCCTGTAGTTCCAGCTACTTAGGAGACTGAGGCAAAAGAATCACTTAAGCCCAGGAGTTGGAGGTTGCTGTGAGCTATGATGCCATAGCACTCTACCCAGGGCAACAGCTTGAGGCTCTGTCTCAAAAAAACAAAAAAAGAAAAAAAAAGAAAGAAAAACTGTGGAAATAGGAAGTCCAGGGCTAATCTGGTAGGTTTAGGATGCCACCAGGGATCTTGGTTCTTCTTTTCTGCTCAGGTATTCTTTGCATGTGGCTTTTGTCCTGCTCATCACCTGTGTTACAACAATGGTTAGTTTCGACCCCTCCCCTCCAGCCAGGTACTTCCCTCTCCAGACAGGAAGAAAAGGGGCCCCAAAAAGGCAAAGCATATGCTAGCTGAGCTGGTCCCTTTTTTTTTTTTTTGAGACAGAGCCTCAGCTGTCACCCTGGATAGAGTGCTGTGAGCTTTGAAATTGCTCACAATTCCTGGGCTCAAGCGAGTCTCCTGCCTCCACCTCCCAAGTGGCTGGGACCACAGGTGCCCGCCACAATGCCCGGCCATTTTTTTTTTGGTTGCAGCCGTCATTGTTGTTTGGCGGGCCCAGGCTGGATTCGAACCCGCTGGCTCAGGTGTACGTGGCTGGCGCCTTAGCCCATTGAGCCACAGGCACCGAGCCAGAGCTGGTCCCTTTGTATTTCTTTTCTTTCTTTTTTTCTTTGAGACTGGGTCTTGCCCTTGCTCAGTCTGGTCACTACCTCCTGAGCTGCCCCCTTTTAAAAGAGCTTTTGGAGATGTCACCCAGCGATTCTGCTGACATCACTTTGGTCAGACTATGTTACATTCCTAGCTACAAAGGCGTCTAGGAGATATAGGGGTTTTTGCTAAGCAGATTAGTGCCCAAACCAAAAAGTTTTGTTGGTAAGGAATAAAGGTAAAATGACTTTTGGGTCGATAACTAGGGTATCTGCACGAGTAAAAACGGGGAAAAATTTACATAAAGGCAAGAATTACTAGAGGTAAATCAGGTTTACAAAAGAAAATGCTTGGTTTGTATATATCAGTTTGTAGATACTGTTGGAAAATGTAGATGGAAATGTCACCAAAAAAGTTGGAAATGAATGGCCGGATGTTGTGGTGGGCGCCTGTAGTCCCAGCTACTTGGGAGGCGGAGGCAGGAGACTCGCTTGGGCCTATGAATTGGAGGTTGCTGTGAGCTGTGATGCCACAGCACTCTATCCAGGGTGATAGCTTGAGGCTCTGTCTCAAAAAAAAAAAAAAGTTGGAAATGAACAAATATTTTGGTTCAGTAATACCTTTGTAATGTGTTTCAGTATTATTGTCAGAGAGAGTGGTCACAAGGCTAAGTACTAACATATTATGTTTTTGTTAACAAAAAGGTTTGCCACAATTTTCTTTTTTTCTTTTTTTTTTTTTTTTTTTTGGCCAGGGCTGGATTTGAACCTGCCACCCCTGGCATATGGGGCTGGCGTCCTACTTCTTGAGTCATAGGCAATGCCCTGGTTTGCCACAATTTTCAATAGAATATGGTTAATAGTAAAAAGATCATCTGGTCTATGCCCGCAAATCTGTATTATGAAATTTCAACCCAGGGCTACTATCTTCAATATAAGCTGTTACAATTTATAATCCAAAAGACCAAAAATCACTGTGCAAAAAAGATATGTGCACCAGATTATTCATTGCAGCTCAATTCATAATAGCCAAGTCGTGGAAGAAGCCCAAGTGCCCATCAACCCACGAGTGGATTAATAAATTGTGGTACATGTATACCATGGAATACTATGCAGCCTTAAAGAAAGATGGAGAATTTACCTCTTATGTTTACATGGAGGGACCTGGAACATATTCTCCTGAATACAGTATCTCAGGAATGGAGGAAAAAGTATCCAATGTACTCAGGAAAATTCCATGAAGGCTATGTTAACCAGTTTGATGCAAATATTTCAGATTGTGGCTCGGCGCCTGTGGCTCAACGGGCTAAGGCGCCAGCCACATACACCTGAGCTGGTGGGTTCGAATCCAGCCCCGGCCCGCCAAACAACAATGACAGCTGCAACCAAAGAAATGGCCCGGAGTTGTGGCGGGTGCCTGTAGTCCCAGCTACTTGGGAGGCGGAGGCAAGAGACTTGCTTGAGCCCAGGAATTAGAGGTTGCTGTGAGCTGTGATGCCACGGCACTCTACCCAGGGTGACAGCTTGAGGCTCTGTCTAAAAAAAAAAAAAAAAAAAAGAAAAAGAAAATATTTCAGATTGTATATTAAACCAGCACACTGTATCCCATGATTGCATTTAAGTACACAGCTATGATTTAATAAAAATATATATATATATATATATTTGGAGAAAAAAAAAAGAAACCAACTTATATTTACTCACACTTTCTTTTGTTGTTGTTGTTGTTGTTGCAGTTTGGCCGAGGCTAGGTTTGAACTTGCCACCCTCGGTATATGGGGTCAGCACCCGACTCACTGAACCACAGGCACCACCCTACTCACACTTTCTTATGAAAGATAGAACCTGGGCAGTGCCTGTGGCTCAGTGGGTAGGGTGCCAGTCCCATATACCCAGGGTGGCGGGTTCGAACCCAGTCCCGGCCAAATTGCAACAAAAAAATAGCCAGGCGTGTGGCGGGCGCCTGTAGTCCCAGCTACTCGGGAGGCTGAGGCAAGAGAATCACTTAAGCCCAGGAGTTGGAAGCTGCTGTAAGCTGTGTGATGCCATGGCACTCTACTACCAAGGGCGATAAAGTGAAACTCTGTCTCTCTAAAAAAAAAAGAAAGATAGAACCCAACTATAGCCCAGGATGAAGGAGAGGAATGGAGTGGGAAGGGAGGGGACAGGAGAGGTTTGATAGAGGGAGGGTAAACGGCAGGACCACACCTATGGTGCATATTCCAAGGGTACAAGTCAAATCTGTCAAGGGTAGAACATAAATGTCTTAACACAATAATCAAGTAAATGAGGTGAAAGCTATGTTGATTGGTTTGCTGTAAGCACATCAGATTGTATAAAAAAAAAACACATTGTACCCTACATATGCATGAATGTATTCATGATTTATGTGTATATGACTTAATAAAAAAAAGTAAAGCTAAAAAAACAATAAAATAAAACAAATTCTGCTTAGTCTAGCAAAGTACTTTCTTTTTCTTTTTCTTTGTTTTTGAGACAAAGTGTCACTCTGTCTCCCTGGTTAGAGTGCCGGCTGTGGCATCATAGCTCACAGCAACCCCTAAGTCATGGGCTCAAGCAGTTCTCTTACCTTAGCCGCCCAAGTAGCTGGGACTATAGGCCCCTACCATGATGCCTGGCTAGTTTTTCTACTTTTTTTTTTGTAAGACAGAGTCTCACTCTGGCACCCTGCTGTGGCATCATAGCTCACAGCAACCTCAAATTTTGGGGTTCAAGTGATCCTCTTGCCTCCGTTTTTTCTATTTTTAGTAGAGATGGGTCTTGCTATTGCTCGGGCTGGTCTTGAACTCCTGAGCTCAAGTGATCCATGCACCTTAGCCTCCCAGACTACTAGGATTACCGGCACGAGCCACCACACCTAGCCACAAAGTACTTTCTTTACCTAACAGTCATCGCACACTTAGTCATAACTAAGATTGTGTGTTTTGGGCAAAGAGCATGAGATTTTGGTCCAGAGAACCTTGGCTTTGCAAATTATGAGCAGAATGACTTTGGGCAAGATAGTCGTCAGAGCCCCAGTTTTATTATTTGGAAAGCACCAATAAGGTATTACTTGCCTTACAGAATTATAATTAGGATGAAATGAATAATAATGTTTTCAAAGTATTATACAAAAGAAAGCTGTTATTTGTAATACAGCAATAGAGGAGTAGTAACTGAGCATTCTAGATGGCAGTTGAATTTCTGCCATTTATACCATTTAAATTTATCATTAAATAAATTGTCAAGTGAGTTTCTGCTAAGTCAGAGCTATTTCTAATGAAAACATTCATGTGTGTGGAGAACTTGATGGATGGTCCAGAGTATTCACCAACCACAGAGAGCTGAACTCCTGACATGAAATCCTGAGGATCGTGACTTTTCAGAAGCTGGAAAGACCTCGCTGTGTTTCCCTGGAGTGGGGAATAACCAGCAGTGGTCACCCCGTGTAAGAAAGCCACCCTCGACTACAATCCAAGCTGTAGGAAGATCAGAGAGCCCTGAAATGCAGTTCCTGGCCCACCACAGATATTTCTTCTAAAATCCCGAAGTAAAGACCCGAAGCTTCACCTGTTTTTCACTGTCAATTGCCTCAAGCTATAAATAGGACCAAAGCTCATCTCTCTGCACTCGGCCAAGAAGCGTCAGATTACAGAGGGTAAAGCAAGATAATAAAATGAACGTCGGGGTATTTTACAGTGTCAGTCAGCCACCCCCATGGTCCCTACTCTCTTCCTTTCTGCTGTGCTACCCTGGAATCCAGGATCCCAGCAACAATGCCTCTGTTCAAACTTCCAGGTAGGTGTGCAAAGCGTTTGGACAGCTCGGTTTTTCTCATGTGCAGCCCTTCCTTTAGCTATCATGTCAGCCTTGAAAATCATTGTTTTTGTGTGTTCATAACAGCTTTCATAATCCATTTCAAGAGAAGGCAAAACATTTTCCAAGTTTTTGTTTGTTTTTAGTTTGGGGAAGAGGGTGGTTTTCTAAAACGGTATTATGTGTGTGGGATCTCTGATGATCCCAGTAGAAAACTGGGGGAGATATTTAAGACCTACTCTGCGGACCTGAACGAAACCTGCACTGCCACGGTTGTGAGACGGGTCCTGTGCAATGCCTCCAGCTGCAGCATTAGCTGAAAACCATGAGCATAACAAAAATATTAGCCAAAGCTGCCTACTCTGATGGTTCACAACCCACATTTACACACAGAGCAATTTTTTTTATTATCTTTTCTTTTTTGTTCTATGAGAAAATTGAGCACAGTAACTTTGAAAAGAATAATGTTATGATTCTTTTTTAGTATAAAAGCAACATATTATATTTATTGTGTGCAATAAAAAGAAAAACCTACACTGAAAAATGAAAGTAATAAATACTCACTTGGAAAAATCGGGAAATTTAGGACAGTGATAATAATAAGAACAATAATCACCACAGTCCTATAGGCCAAAAATATCCACTCTTAACATTTTAGTGTTTTCTTCTCAATTGATTTTCTATGCAAAATCATATTTTTTTTTAAAAAAAAAGTTGTGATTAGATTATACATGTACCTTTTTACATCCTCCTTTTAACAGGATAATGTTTTGGCTTAACATTATAACTTAACTGTTTTACCATGGTATCCCAACTCATCCTAAACACGGCTTAAATGGCTGTCTAATATTCTAATTTTGTTAACTAATCCCCTAGACTCTTTACAGTTTTTTGTAAGTATAACTATGATCTGATAATATTTGCACCTAAGGCTGGGCGCCTGTGGCTCAACCAGCTAGGGCGCCAGCCACGTACACCTGAGCTGGCGGGTTCGAATCCAGCCTGGGCCTGCCGAACAACAATGACGGCTGCAACCAAAAAATGGCTGGGTGTTGTGGTGGGCGCCTGTAGTCCCAGCTACTTGGGAGGTGGAGGCAGAGACTCGCTTGAGCCAAGGAATTGGAGGTTGCTGTGAGCTGTGATGCCACAGCACTCTATCCAGGGTGACAGCTTGAGGCTCTGTGTCAAATAAAAAATATTTGCACCTAAAACTTTTTCCATATTAAAGGATTATCCCTCAAATAGCTTCTCAGAAATGGCTATTCTGTAGGTGTCACTAAATTGCTTGCCAAATGAGCTATTTTAGTTCACTGCTACAGCATCATATGAAAGTTCATATCCCCCTTCATCAGATTTTGGTTTTTTTTGAGACACAGTCTCACTCTGTCACTGGGCTGAAGTGCTGTGGTGTCATAGCTCACAGCAATCTCAAACTCTAGGGCTTGGGCAAGCCTCTTGCCTCAGCCTCCCAAGTAGCTGGGACTATAGACATATACCTCCACACCCAGCTAGTTTTTGTATTTTTTAGTAGAGATGGGGATCTTGCTGTCGCTCAGGTTGGTCTCGAACTCCTGACCTCAAGAGAGCCACCTGCTCCGGCCTCACAGAGTGCTAGGATTACAGGCGTGAGCTACTGCACCGGGCCATCATCAGGTGCTTTTTAAAAATCATATTTTATAAAGGGTACCTTTGTAAAAAGTACACATATAAATTTAAAGGGACATATCAGAAAGAAAATGAAGTATAATGACTGTATTTCCAAGGCTTTTGATGGTAGCAAACTGTAAATGAACGGAAAGAATGAGCTGAAACAACACGTCCATCGCGTCCCTTCCACTCCCCAGCCTACATGCTTATACTCTGAAGCACTCACGGCCACTATGATTTCTGAACGTTGTTCATGAATTTTGTCTTGTTTCATTTTACTTCATACAGCTGAAGAAAAACGTGAGTATTTTGGACTATTTTCCTGTCATTTGTCAGAAATGATCCCGTTCCTTATTCAGAAACGTGGTGGTTTCTCAGCAGTGTTTATTAAACGATACTACTGAAAGCCAACAAAGATTATTGATGACCGTGGTTATCCCACAGCATAAAAAATGGGGTCTATAAACTATATGTATATAGTTTTTTTAAAAAAAGAAAACCTCAGAAGGAATTTATTTGATATTTTGAAATAAAAGACACAGAACAAAAAAAAAAAAAGAAAGAAAGAAAGAAGAGACACAGATTGGCCAAAGGAGCCTATTGAATCCAGCCTGAGTTAATCTTCAACTCCAATGCCAAAAAATTGTGTTGTGAATTTTTGTGACCAGCTCAAATAAAAACCTATTTTAGATAAAGCTGTAACGTTCATTGCATGTTCCCCTCCCTCTCAAATTAGACTTTCCTTTGCTGACTGATGGTCGGTCTGCCTCTGAGTTCCTCTGTGATATGAGAAGTGGCAGAAAAAGACCTTCAACCTCGTCTTTCCTGCATAGTGATAAAGCGCTGCTGAGAAGCGAGCATGTTTTCTGGATTTGCTGGGTGAACAAGAAAGCATGGTGTTCCTTTTCTCAAGCCTTGCACTTCCTGTGTTAATAATGCCCAACTTCTGGGTAGTCCTGCGTCGTTTTGAAAGTATTTCTTATTTAATCTTCATAACATTTCTCTGAAGTCGACGTTATTATTATTAACATTCCCTTTTTATGATGATGAACACGGAGGCTCCCAGTGATTGTATGGTTTGCTCACAGCCAAGCAGCTGTTTAAGGACACTCTTTCTCATTCCTAACCCAGGATTCTTCCCACTTTACCATCCTACTTCTTGTTTCTATATTCTTGTCTATTCTCTATCCAAATGTAGATGTCCTATCCTCAAGACATTTCCACTCAGATCTTCCATTATCTCAAACAGAACTTGTTCAAAAACTATTTCTCCTTTACGTCATGAATTCAGGTTGTCAACAAATGTTATCTACTCACTTTTTGGAATATAATTTTCGATCTTTCCTTTCCATAGTCACCACTCCCTGAAGTATTTCTGGAAGGCAAAGTTCTTGAATTAGGAATCAAATTTCAGCTGTGGTTATGTGAAATCAAAACAACTGGTTGATTCAGTGGAAGGAAATATCAACCATATAATTTTCGGTCATCATGTAAACTACTTCTTAAGAGTAAAGTTTCTACTTTTCAACCATCTGTAGTGGCTTAGGGAAAGACAATCTTAGTAAAAACAATGTTTTAAAATATGCTGAATGCTTGTTCTGGAAGAGCCAGATTTCTGGCAAGTGGGATTTGGTCTCTGGGCATCCATTTGCACACCGTGTTTCCTGAGGCATCCAGAAGCATTGTCACAAACCCAGTGTGACTCAGCCAGTTGCATTGTCATCCTCATTCTCATCATCATAGCCAACCAGCTTATTTCCATCTGCCTTGCACAGTGCATGACGCCCTCGTAAGTCCTGCCTGCCACGCTACCAAGATGCATGTGCTGCTTGTGAAGCTCAGGGCTTCCTAGCTCTGCGGATCGGCTGGAAGTAGAGTGGGGAGGCATTCTCAGGCCACCAAGTGTGTTTTACTTAGTGTTCTGTTTGTTCCTTTGTGGATCATGGTTCTTGCCAAAGAACTACTTGTAGCATCCAAAGATGCTTTTCAGTTTTAGGAAGTGTTTGAGTTTAACGAGGTAAACAGATGCATGAAGTTCAGCCAACATAGTGGGCTTCTCCATCAACTCTGCTGGGACAAACCAGGATTTTAAAACCGGCTGACCTGACTGTGTTGGTGAAGTTATGAATCAATTCCTGTCACTTGCAACATACGTTTCTGTCTATACTAAGTCATATATCATTTATCATTTCCCTAATAACCCAAAGCTAACCCCAAATACCAAATGTCTGTTTAACCAATGCTACCATATTATATCATTCAATTTAATCTGGGACTTTGTTTTCCTTAAGGCATTTTTACATATACTATATTATCTCACTTGGTGTCACAATAGCCTTGCGAGTGAGCTTGAGTATGTATTAGCATTCCCACTTTACAGACAAGACAACTAGAACAGAGGAAGGCAAAGGGGTTGGCAAATGCAGAGCAGGGGGCTTGAATACACTTCGCCCACTTAAGTTAGAACTGAAAATGTAGACTTCTGGAGGCCCGTGTAGACATTAATGGGCGTGGGTGTCTTTCCCTCTGTGTGTAGTTTGCTCCATCATCCTGTTAGAAATGTCTCTGTCGGGTGGCTCCTGTGGCTCAATCGGGTAGGGCGCCAGCCCCATATGCTGGAGGTGGTGGGTTCAAACCCAGCCCCGGCCAAAAACTGCAAAAAAGAAAAAAAAAGAAATGTCTCTGTCTTCTACTGTTGCTCCAAATATCTAAGTGTTTGCTACTAGTTCTTTTAAGGAAACACCAAAAGCACCAGAGGTAATGACTGGCAATCTAGAGAACACAGTGGAACTTAACAGAAAAGCAGCTAATGGATGGCCAACACCACCCTGTATGATGAAACTGGTTCTCTTATACCCTGAGGGTCTTGGGATCATTCTGACTGCCAAGCTAAGGGTCACCCTCTCCTCCTGTTTTAAAAATAGGGAAATTTGGCTTGGCGCCTGTGGCTCAGTGAATAGGGTGCCAGCCACATACACCGAAGCTGGCAGGTTCAAGCCCACCCGGTCCAGCTAATCAATGACAACTGCAACCAAAAAATGGCTGGGCATTGTGGCGGACGCCTATAGTCCCAGCTACTTGGGAGGCTGAAGCAAGAGGCTTGCTTAAGCCCAAGAGTTTGAGGCATCCAGAGGCATGGTCACAAACCCAGCATGAGCTGATGCCATAGCACTCTATCGAGGGCAACGTAATAAGACTCTGTCTCAAAAAAAACAAAAACAAAAACAAAAAAACAGGGAAATTAAGTTATATAAAATGTTTTTTGGGTTTTTTTGGGTGTTTTTTGTGGAGACAGAGTCTCACTCTATCGCCCTCAGTGGAATGCCGTGGAGTCACAGCTCACAGCAACCTCCACCTCTTGGGCTTAGGTGATTCTCTTGCCTCAGCCTCCCAGGTAGCTGGGACTATAGGTGCCCGCCACAGCGCCCGGCTAATTTTTGATGCAGTTTGGCCAGGGCCGGGTTTGAACCCGCCACCCTCGGTATATGGGGCCGGCACCCTGCTCGCTGAGCCACAGGCGCCGCCCTAAGTTATATAAAAGTAAAATGGGTTTCCAAGGTGTCATTCACTATGGAAGGCCCGTATCCATAAGAAATGGAACTCCCTTGACTGGGTGCAGTGGCTCAGCCTATAATCCTTGCACTCTAGGAGGCCGAGACAGGTGGAGAGCTCGAGCTCATGAGTTCAAGACCAGCCTAAGCTAAAGCTAGACCCCATCTCTGCTAAAATAGAAAACTGAGGCAAGAGGCTCGCTCGAGCCCAAGTGTTGGAGGTTGCTGTGAGCTATGACGCCATGACACTCTACCCAGGGCAACAGCTTGAGACTCTGTCTCAAAAAAAAAAAGAAAGAAATGGCATTCCCACTGCAAGGTAGTAAATTTTAGTGGTCTCCTTCCCCCACACAGCAGCATTTCACTAAGTTATCAGGATTTGACAAAAACAAGGTTTGATGTGCGAGAGAAACACAGAATCTGTCCTAAGAAGAAGAAAGATCCTAAAGTACACATTTATTTCTCAGAACTTCTTACATCACTGGGGTCACTGGTTCTCCTTAGGAAGAAAAACTCTAAGCACCAATAACCCCACCCACCTCTCCAAAACCATCAGAAGACTCCGCCAACCTAATGGGAAGGACCACACTGCATGGTCACTAGGAAATCAAACTTAGCCTTGCCAGAAACAGGCGATTGTGTATTAAGTGCTAGACCAACCCCATCTTTAGGACCCTCCCGAAATGTCCTATGAGAATCCCACAGAATCTGACCTGTGTTTCTTGGAGATTTCCCAGCTGCCCACACAGACACCAGCACTGGGAGAGTGGGCACTCAGCTCTGTGCTGTTCTGGGAGGCTGGTCGGAGAGCAGGGGAGCCCCGTGCCCTATGCAGTCCTTACCCTTATGCCTTAATTACAGAAGAATCGCTTCGATGACTTTTGCAAAAGGGTCTGAAGGCTAATATGTGACAACCTCTTTTAGAAATTGATGATGCCATGCGTAGCTTTGCTGAAAAAGTGTTTGCCTCTGAAGTCAAAGATGAGGGGGGCCGTCAAGAGATTTCCCCCTTCGATGTGGAAGAGGGCTGTCCAATTTCTCATCACGAGAAGCAAGCACACATATTCCAGCTGGAGAATCTGTCCACCTCCTTTGAAGGCAGGAGGTAAGTGGTAAAGGCTACACAAGGAGGGGGAAATGTCAGGGAAGATAGGGTTCAGTCTGTCTGACTGACGGTTCAACGTAGAGGAAAAATGCTGCCGAGGTTAGAAATTCTTTCCCCACCCAACAAGAGGACTCAAGCTACCTGTGCAGTTGTTCCAAAATGAGGGGGTTAACGCTGGTTGTGAATATACTCAACTTACACACAATGTTTATATAGCTGGAACTCCAGGGCCTTCATCTTCAGGCTCCAGCCCTAGCCAAACCTAGTGCTGTGCTCCCTTATGAGTCCTGCCGCCCGGTGGTCTGATCACCTCTGCCCTTAGGAACGCAGCTCGGTTTCTGCCTTGGAACCTGCCCATCCTATGTCTACGACGCAGACTTGCTGCCTTCCCTAAACATCTTCAGAACTCCTTCTCCGCAAGTCTACTTTTCTCTTTTCTTTCTTTCTTTCTTTCTTTTTTTTTTTGAGACATGGTCTCACTCTGTCCCCTAGGCTACAGTACAGTGGTGTAGCTCACTGTAACCTTGAACTCCTGGAGTCAAGTGATCCTCCCACCTTGGCTTCCCAAGGTGCTGGGATTACAGGTGTGAACCACCATGCCAGGCCCTCTATTTTCCTTTATTTGAACCACTCTACGATTCACTATCTGCCACATTTTAGTTCTCAGACATATACTGAACACTTACTTGGAACCCCTTTCTTCCAGCCCTTCCCCATCCTCATGGGGTAAAGATCATTCTTCTGTGTTTCTCCTGGTTTTATGTCTTTAAAGAAATAAACAACAATCCTCCCCCTCTGGCATCCTTCATCAGACCCAACATAGGACTTAGGCCAAAGAAGAAACTCAATAAATACTTGTTGATTTGAGGAAATAATATTAAATACCTTATAAGCTCCAGGTACTGTGCTAGGCATTTTATATACGTTAAATCTCACAGACACAAGGGAGCCATTTTTACACCATTTTTTCAGATGGGAAGATGGAAGCTCACAGGGCTTAAGGAACATGAACAAAAAGACACAGGTGGTAACTGATACAGCCTGTGTTTACTGCAGTCCCTAGGCTGCTCGGGAAGAATGGTGCTGCATTGAAGGCCTTCCGGTATGATTGCCAATGCCCATTGTTCCCAGTTATACTAGGAAGGAAGGGGCAAGGTCATGTGTCTTCAATGATAGCTCCTCTCACTATGCTTAGATCCTGTTTCTGACACACAACCCACATTTTAATTTTCTTTTTTTTTTTCGGTCCTCAAAATAAAATTGTATAGTGAAACATCCATCTATCATGATGAGAATCCTGAAAAAGACAAACTTAATTCTTAACTTTCAATTTCAAATCCAGAAAAAAGCGTTTCCAGGGACGAAAGACTGTTAATTTGTCTATTCCACTAAGTGAAGCATCTTCCACCAAACTGTCCCGCATTGACGAATACATTTCTTCATCTCCAACCTACCAGACTGTGCCCGATTTTCAGAGAGTGCAGATCACTGGTGACTATGCCTCCGGGGTGAGTTACTCCTTGCTACTCAGAATTAGCTGCTGGGAAGTCACTCAGCTTGACAGTTCTAGCTTCTTATCTTCCCCTTCTTACTGAGGAAAGGGTTAGCTCACCTGTCCTTTTATACTTCATTATTACATTTTTTTTTTTTGAAGCAAAGTCTCACTTTGTTGCTCTCAGGAGAGTGACATGGTGTCATAGATCATAGCAACCTCCAACTGTTGGGCTCAAGTTATCCTCTTGCCTCAGCCTCCTGAGTAACTGGGACTATAGGCACCTGCCATAATGCCTGGCTAGTTTTTTTAGAGATGGGATCTCACTCTTGCTCAGGCTAGTCTCAAACTCCTGAACTGAGGCAACCCACCTGCCTTGCCCTCCCAGAGTGCTAGCATTATTGTATTTCAATGCTAATAATATGTCTACATTTCTGCTTTTGTCATCTCCTATAATTCCTCCCCTACCATGCTTGCTTGTACATGAATACGGAGTAGAATGCAGTGTCTGTGTTACAGAATACAGTGGGGAGATTACGGCAAGAAGACCAAAGATCTGGCGTTTGGAGGAAAAAGGCGGGTGGGGCAAGGACCAAAGAGAGGGGCCGCTGGCCTGGTCTTGCTGATGGGATCATAAAACAGAAAAGAAAATCTCTGGGAGGGAGAGGGAGCACGGCAGCTCTAGGATGGAGAGAAAGGCTTCAGGTAGCATGAGCCAGACAAAGAAAACATATGAAAAGAAAGAGAGCGAGGAGAGAGGAAAGGGGACACCAGAGAAAAGAAGGAAGTGAAGAGAAAGGTTAGAAAATTCTAATGAAGCTATTGTTTTTGACAGGCTGCACTCTCTGATTTCATTGCAAATGCTTACACAGTAAATGATTACTTGGAACAAACTCTGGTATGCCAAAGAGACAGCAAACTCATGTCACAAACAACTTGACCTGCTTGTCCCGTCCAGAACAGTTGGTCAATTCATAAATCTCTGCCACACGGACTTGCAGAATCAGCATCATATTGGTAAAACCGCTCTTTCGCTGCTAGTCTGTGCTCCAAATATAGTTTTAATGACCAGCGCTGAGCCCCCTTCTCATGTAACTGACCCACTTAGGGTCAGTCCTAAGAGACTCAAAAGTGACAGAGCAATTCAATGCACACCATTCCTGCTTATTCACTTTCTGAAAACATAAGCGCTGTCCAAATATCAGAGATTTTATACGCTAAATAACTGAAATGTAATGTTTAATAGTGACAAGGACAAGGGAAACACAGTTTGGAGAACTCAAAATAACGTAAATATTAGGAGACAAACGTGATACCTACATAGTTGGTAGAAATGAAAACAACAATAAAAAGAAAGAAGATGGAAGGAAAGAAAAAGTACACAGACGTCAAGGAGTAGCTTCTGGAGGGCACCTGCGGTCTCTGAAAAACCAAATACGTGGCTGTACCTGCTGGCTAAATGCGGTGAGCTGCGGGCAACTCTCCATCTGCTTGTAGTCTGTATCCAGGTCTTCATCCTCGTGATTTAAACAGAGAGGTAAAGGAGGAAATCAAGGATAAGTTCCCAAGACCATTACTCCCTGATAAACAATTGATTCAATTTAATCATTCCTTACTGGGCACCTTTTCTGTGCCAAGTGCTGAGGACATGCAGACAGATAAGACCGGGCTCTTGTCCCTGAGGACCTGGTACACCAGTGGCCTATTAGGTGGCAATGAAACAAGCATGCCATCGGAAGCAGACACCTAGAACCAGCACCTGTGCCAGACGCTCTTGGCCAAGGTCAGCAGGTCTTTAAAAATAGTTAAACAGGCTCAGCCCCTGTGGCTCAAGCGGTTAAGGCGCCAGCCACATACATCTGAGCTGGTGGGTTCAAATCCAGCCCAGGCCCGCCAAACAACGACGGCTGCAACTAAAAAATAGCCAGGTGTTGTGGTGGGTGCCTATAGTCCCAGCTACTTGGGACGTGGAGGTGGGAGAATCGCTTGAGCCCAGGAGTTGTAGGTTGCTGTGAGCTGTGATGCCATAGCACTCTACCCAAGGTGACAGCTTGAGGCTCTGTCTCAAAAAATAATAAAAATAATAATTAATTAATTAAACAGGCTGGGTGCGGTGGCTCACGCCTATAATCTGAGCACTTGGGGAGATCGAGGCTGAAGGATTGCTTGAGGTCATGAGTTCAAGACCAGTCTGAGCAAGAATGAGACCCTGTCTCTACAAAAAATAGAAAACTTAACCTAGCATGGTGGCACACTCCTGCAGTCCCAGGTACTCAGGAGGCTGAGGCAGGAGGATCACTTGAGCCCAGGAGTTTGAGGTTGCAGTGAGCAATAATGATGCCATGGCAATCTAGCCTGGGTGATAGGGTGAGAACTTGTCAGTAAAAAAAAAAAAAAGTTAGAAAAAAAAAATACCAAAAAAAATTTTTAAAAGATTAGGATCACTTTCTGAATCTCAAACCATTGGGAACAAGCTTATGTTGGTCCTAGAGAGAACGTCTTTGGGCTCTGATAAGGAGCATTCAATAATTTCAAGTTGTAACTGATTGGACATGCCTGACAAAGCCGGGAATTGGGGATGGGGACAGAGGAAATAGACTAGTTCTGGAAATTTCCAGCAATTCTAATAGTAAAGCTTTGTTCTAGAATCTCTCCAGGTTTAGCTACAGATCAAATTCTCCTTAAAACTATGTAAAAGAATCACTTCTCACAGGAAGATGTTCTGATTCCTGTGTAGCTACAGAAAGCGATGCACAGAGTTTAAGGAATTTGTGACTCCTTATTCATGCCAAATTATTTCCCTTATTGACCCACAAGTGGTTTTAGTTCTCACAATTAGAGTCAGCTTTTCTTTCTTTCTTCCTTTCGTTCTTTCCTCTGTCTCTCTTTCTCTTTCTCAGTTTCACTCTGTCTCCCTGGGTAGAATGCCATGACATCATCGTAGCTCACAGCAACCTCAAATTCTGGGACTACTGGCACCTGCCACAATGCCCAGATAGTTTTTCTATTTTTAGTAGAGACAGGATCTGGCTCTTGTTCAGGCTGGTCTGAACTCCTGAGCTCAGGCAATTCCACCCACCTCAGCCTCCCAGAGTGCTGGAATTACAGGCATGAGCTACCCACCCAGCCTCAGATTGTCTTTCAATGGCAGTGTTTGTTGTCTTCTACTTAAAATGTCCATCTGTTACCTGGAAAGGAGAGTATACACCATGTTAGAATGGGAAATCATATTTGCTAGAAAATCACTGCTATGTAACAAAAAAACAAAAACAAAAACAGGGCTATAAGGTAAACACTCATTGGAGTAAGTTTTGATAGAGATAAAAAAGCCAGAAAGGTTTGAGGGCCTGTTCCTGGAGGGAGACCCAGGGCCCAAGGCAGTGAGGAAGCAGCCAGGTGGGCAGATGAGCTTGATTGAGCATGGCTGCCACACACAGGACAGCTGGGAAGTACCAAGGGTGAGCTTTACCCACTTCCCACATGTTCATGGGATTGACTCTGATATGCTGGCATTTTCCTCCAGGTAACAGTTGAAGATTTTGAAATGGTTTGCAAAGGTCTGTATCAGGCATTATGTATACGGGAGAAATACATGAAGTCATCGTTTCAGAGATTCCCGAAAACCCCATCCAAATACCTGCGCAGCATCGATGGGGAGCCTTGGGTAGCAAACGAGAGCTTCTATCCTGGTAACTAATTCTCTTACGTAATGTATGGAATGTATCTTTCAGTTTAACTACCAAGTATTAAATTTAAAGTATGCTCCTAGATTGTAAATAATCCAGTCTAAAAATATAGTCATCTTTGGCTCCATCACTCCTGCCACTGTGTCCAATCACTTGACCAGTCTGTACAAGATCCCTCTGAACCTGCTCTCTCTTCACCATTCCCCAAACCCTGGCTTATATTTCTTCTTGCCCAGATCACTGAAATAGCTTTATTAACTATTCTACTGCATTTCAACCTCAGCCTCTTTCATCTTCACTTTGGTACCAATTTTTTTTAGAGACAGAGTCTCACTTTGTTGCCCTCAGTAGAGTGCTGTGGCTTCACAGCTCACAGCAACCTCCAGCTCCTGGGCTTAGGTGATTCTCTTCTCTTAGCCTCCCAAGTAACTGGGACTACAGGCGCCCGCCACAATGCCCGGCTATTTTTTGTTGCCGTTTGGCTGGGGCCGGGTTTGAACCCGCCACCCTTGGTATATGAGGGCGGTGCCCTACTCACTGAGCCCCAGGCGCCGCCCTGGTACCGGTTATTAAAACACAGATCGCACACATCCTTCTGACAAAAACCTTTAGCTCATCCTCATTACCTCCAAGGTAAAGTGTAGTCTGTAGCTCAGCATTCAAGGACTAACACAATATAGCCTCCTAACTGCATTTTATTTCTTTAATTTTGGACTCACTCCCTCAATCTACTTCTAAACCTACCTCCTCTACTCCACTTTTGATACGCTTTGTTCTGTTTTAAAGCGTTTCCTCTGTGTAATTGTCTTACATATTCTTTTTGTGAAGACAAAGTCTTACTCTGTCACCCTGAGTGGAGTGCCATGGCATCATAGCTCACAGCAACTTCAAATTCTTGGGCTCAAGCAAACATGTTACCTCAGCCTCCTGAGTAGCTGGAACTACAGGCACCCACCGCAATGCCCAGCTGATTTTTCTATTTTTAGTACAGATAGGGTCTCTCACTTGCTCAGGCTGGGCTGGAAATGAAACTCCTAAGCTCAGGCTATCCATCCGCCTTGGCTTCCCAGAGTGCTAGAATTAAAGGCATGAGCCACCATGTCCACCGTAGTCTTACATCTTTGTGATTATGCTTCTAGAACTGAAATTTTAGGGAGGCAAATATTTAAGATTTTTAAACTTCCAAATTGTCCTATTATTAAAGATGTTCAGTTCTACAACTGCCCTTCTGTAATTTATTTTAATATAAAAATATTAAAATGTCTGCAGTTTGGTAACTCATGATGTTGGTTTACCTGTTTATAATATTGACATTTAGGATGTTTGTCTTGCCTTTACTTCCCATAAATTACACTTTATTTCTCTAATATGGTTAAGTATAAGCACTCGAAAATTGATGTTTGATGTAGAAACATGTTCTCACTTCTTTCAAGTTCCTTATCTCCCAGTTTCGAACAGGAAATGTGCCAACTTTTTCCTGTTTTGTCACTCTGGTTGCTTTAGGAGACTTTCTGATCCCTTCCTTGGGTACAGCAGTGATGGGGCATGAATGACCATACTGGCTGAAAGTAAATGGATAAGTGCTCAAGGCTCTGACCATGTGGAATAATGGCTTTCTTAGGCTGCTAGCAGTGGAAAGAAGGGAATATTTATCAAACTTAATCCCTTTTTACTTCCTTTAGCAGAAATTGTATATGCATTAAAAGGTGGAAAACAGGGGTCTGGGTGCAGTGGCTCACACCTGTAATCCTAGCACTCTGCAAGGCTAAGGCAGGTGGATTGCCTGAGCGCACCGGTTTGAGACCAGCCCAAGCCAGAGCAAGACCTCATCTTTAAAAATAGCTGGGCATTGTGGTGGGCGCATGTGGTCCCGGCTACCTGGGAGGCTGAGGCAAGAGAATCACCAAGCCCAAGAGTTTGAGGTCACTATGCAGCCACCGTGGTGGCACAAAGTGAGACTATCAAAAAAAAAGGTGGGAAACATAATTATCATGAGAATTATAATTCTTATATGTGTAATGAGAATTTATCTTATAACTCCCTTTACACTAAAAATTACATGAGGTGGAGCATAGAAGATTTTTATGGGAGTAAAACTATTCTGTCTGATACCATAGGATGGATACATGTCATCATACAAGTGTCAAAACCCAGAGGAGGTACATTGAGAGTGAGCCTAATGTGGCTGGTGGACTTCGGTTGACTATGATGTGTGCTCTGGGATGCAGGATGTGGATGGTGGGGCTGGCTATGTGTTTGTGGTAGTGGAGAAGTATGGAAACTCGGCACTTTCCACTCACTTTACTGTAAACTGCTTTTTGAAAGTCTATTTAATGGCTCGGCACCTGTGGCTCAAGTGGCTAAGGCGCCAGCCACATACACCTGAGCTGGTGGGTTCGAATCCAGCCTGGGCCCGCCAAACAACAATGACGGCTGCAACCAAAAAAAAAAAAAAAAAATGGCCGGGCGTTGTGGCCGGTGCCTGTAGTCCCAGCTACTTGGGAGGTGGAAGCAGGAGAATCGCTTGAGCCCAGGAGTTGGAGGTTCCTGTGAGCTGTAATATCACAGCACTCTACCAGGGTGATAGCTTGAGGCTCTGTCTCAAAAAAAAGAAGATCTGTTTTAAAAACACACTCTAGGCTCGGCGCCTGTGGCTCAACAGGCTAAGGCGCCAGCCACATACACCTGAGCTGGCGGGTTCAAATCCAGCCCATCCCACCAAACAACAATGACAGCTGCAACCAAAAAATGGCTGGGGGTTGTGGTGGGCGCCTGTGGTCCCAGCTACCTGGGAGGCAGAGGCAAGAGACCAGCTTGAGCCCAGGAAGAGGGGTTGTGAACTGTGATGCCACGGCACTCTATCCAGGGTGACAGCTCGAGTCTCTGTCTCAAAAAAAAAAAAACAACACTCTATTTATACTAACTTTTTAAAAGGTTGATTTATGAAGGTAAAGATCTATTTCTAACTGTAGTTTAACCTTTATTTTTATGCAATGTTATAATATGCTAATAGAGTGCTCTACACAGAAAGACTTTGATGATCAACATAGTAAATAATTAAAATTATTTGTAAGTAGTGTATCAATTACTTTATATAAACAGTAACCCTGAGAACTTAAAAATCATTCTTATGCTAGATAAAATATTACTTTTATAGTTATTTTTTACTCTTCATTTAGTCATCTTTGACAGATAATGCAAAGCTAGACTTTAAGCTCAATTCTGAATAATGACAATTTATGAAGTACAGGATTCTAAACTAATGAGATTTTATAGTATTTTATATTTTGGTTATTTTTCTGTGGTCATTCATCCTATGTGCTAATATATTACTCTGTGTTTTATTGAAAAAGTCTTTACCCCTCCTGTGAAGAAGGGAGAAGACCCTTTCCGAATAGACAACCTTCCTGAAAACCTGGGTTATACCCTCAAAATGAAAGATGGTGTAATTTACGTCTATCCTAATGAAGCAGCAGCCAGCAAAGATGAGCCTAAGCCACTTCCTTACCCAAATTTGGACACCTTCTTAGATGATATGAATATTTTGCTTGCTTTAATTGCCCAAGGACCTGTGTAAGTGTTCAGTGAGACCTAAACTACAACCACTACTACTATTAGTACTAAGTGTTTATTAAACATTTACTACATTCAGGCCAGTGGCTGGGGCACCAGCCACATACCCTGGAGCTGGTGGGTTCGAACCCAGCCCAGGCCTGTCAAACAACAATGACAACTACAACCAAGAAATGGCCAGAAATTGTGGCAGCACCTGTAATCCCGGCTACTTGGGAGGATGAGGCAGGAGAATCGCTTAAACCCGAGTTTGAGGTTGCTGTGAGCTGTGACGCCACAGCACTCTACCCAGGGTGACAGCTTGAGACTTTGTCTCAAAAAAAAAAAAAATTATACTACATTCAAACACTATGTTAAACCCTTCATGTACATTATTTCTTTAACCCCTCACATTGCTCTATTGTGTAGTTATTTTTAGAATTCCAGTTTTAAAATGAGCCGAGACTTTGATGAGTTAAGTAACTTGCCTAACACAGCCAGCTGAGCTAGGATTTGACCTCCAATCTGTTGACTCCAAAGCCAGGGCCTTTCCCGTTGAATGGCACTTTCCCCACTGATTTTAAAGTCGTCTCTCATGACTACGTCCCACTCCTATGAAAAGATTACGCTCCTGAGGGCAACGCCTGTGGCTCAAGGAGTAGGGCGCCGGCCCCATATACTGGAGGTGGTGGGTTCAAACCCAGCCCCAGCCAAAAACTGCAAAAAAAAAAAAAAAAATTACACTCCTGGGACTCAATACTTGTCAGCAGAGAAAACTGAAAGTTTGTTTCAATAACCATTTCCTATGTGTTATAAGGGTCCTGATAGTTTTGAAAATGCGATGTTTTTTTCTTTAATGTCTGGAATTTTTTGAAATTATATAATTTTATTCTTCACAGTAAGACCTATGCCCACCGGCGCCTGAGGTTTCTCTCCTCCAAGTTCCAGGTCCATGAGATGCTCAATGAGATGGACGAGTTAAAGGAGCTGAAAAACAACCCCCACCGGGATTTTTATAACTGCAGGAAGGTAACCATTGCAGAGGGAGCTTCTGGGCAAAAACAGTGATCTAATTATTTCTTGAGAAGGATAACCATAACATTATTTTTCTGATTAATCTAAGATTTCTACAGCTTCAAAGGATTTAGTGAAAACAGATTATATCTAAAGGGTAAAATATCATTTCTATTGTTTTACTCATAGGAAGATTTGTCATATTTTAGCTTAAAAATCATAATTATTGGCTCGGCGCCTGTGGCTCAAGCGGCTAAAGCACCAGCCACATACACCTGAGCTGGCAGGTTCGAATCCAGCCTGGGCCTGCCAAACAATGACGGCTGCAACCAAAAAATGGCCGGGCGTTGTGGCAGGCGCCTGTAGTCCCAGCTACTTGGGAGGCAGAGGCAGGAGAATCACGTGAGCCCAGGAGTTGGAGGTTGCTGTGAGCTGTGACGTCACCGCACTCTACCCAGGGTGACAGCTTGAGGCTCTGTCTCAAAAAAAAAAAAAAATGGAAAAGTGAGTATCCAATATACTCAATAAATATGAAACCAACAGACGAACACCTACACCCTCACATGAGAGAAAAACACAATTACGTTCAAGTGGGGGAAAGGGGAGAGGCGAGGAGGGGGATTGGTGAGCTCTCACGTGAAGGGCACAGAGAACACAGCACAACCCCTGGGTGAAGAGCTCAACTACAACTTGAGCTTTACCTAGCAAACAGTGTAACCTAATCGTTTGTACCCTCATACTAATCTGAAATTTTAAAAAAAAATTAATTATGTGGATCTAATGTAGGAAGTAAATTGAATGTACAGATCTACGAGAGAAGCAGGCATAATTACTGAATCTATCCTAAACTTTCACATCCTTGCTTGGGCACATCTAAGTCCTAATGGGTCTTTATGGCTGGGCCGTTCCACCAGCCGTCAGTGCACATCCTCATGACTGTTCTTTGTCCAAACACAGTGGGATGTGCAAGCACCTTTGCCTCTAACAGAGTAGCATAATTAAGGCTGATTGATGGTTTTTGCTTCTCTGAATTACAACAGGTGGACACCCATATCCATGCAGCCGCTTGCATGAACCAGAAACACCTACTGCGTTTTATTAAGAAATCTTACCAAGTGGATGCTGACAGAGTGGTCTACAGCACCAAAGAAAAGAATCTGACCCTGAAGGAGCTTTTTGCTAAATTAAAAATGCATCCCTATGACCTGACTGTTGACTCTCTGGATGTTCATGCTGTATGTTGCAAACACAATGTCAGTTTTACTCTAATGCTCAGAAACCCATACGTCTTTCTCCTCTAAGCCCTCCCTTCTCAGAGCCTTCTTAACCTTTCTGGCTTACCATCTGAAAACACCATACACATCCTGAGGGGCACTCACTATCAGCTGTCTGGATTCCATTCTTGGAGCAAAACCCTTTCCTCCGTTATCAGGCCTCTGTTCCACTTGACTGTTTCCTAGCTCTCCGTGTCTAGGCAGCTCGGGTAATGTTACATTTCTGTTCCTTCTTGATTCAGGGACGCCAGACCTTCCAGCGTTTTGATAAATTCAATGATAAATACAATCCTGTAGGAGCGAGTGAGCTACGGGACCTGTACTTGAAGACAGACAATCACATTAATGGGGAATATTTTGCCACTATCATCAAGGTGAGGATGAATCAATCAGATCTGTGGTTCAAGCGGCTAGTACCTGGCATGGTTCTTTTTTTTTTTTAGAGACAGAATCTCACTTTGTCACCCTTGGTAGAGTGCATGGCTTCATGGCTCACAGCAACCTCCAGCTCCTGGGCTTAGGCGATTCTCTTGTCTCAGCCTCCCAAGTAACTGGGACTACAGGTGCCCGCCACAATGCCCGGCTATTTTTTTATTGCAGTTCGGCCAGGGTCGGATTTGAACCCGCCACCCTTGGTATATGGGGTCGGTGCCCTACTCACTGAGCCACAGGCACTGCCCCCTGGCATGGTTCTTGAGAGGAAGGGGGAAGAGAAGGGCAGAAGGGAAGGAAGGAAAAAAGGGGATGATGGAAGGGGATGAAGAAAAGAAGGGAAAAAAGAAAAATGAGGGAGGGAGGGAGGGAAGAGGGAAGGAAGGAAGGAAGGAAGGAAACTATCCCTGGGGCCCAACACTATGCAAATGAATATAAGAATTTGTTCTGAAATATCTACTGTACTGATTTTTAAAGATGTCTATTCCTATGTAGAGAAATTAGAGTTGTGGTCTGGGAACTGAGTAAGGACTAGGCTCTTTCAGGCTTTGGGGATTTTAAGTTCAGGCGAGTTAGGATAGGAATCCACCCTCATCTTCACGGTGCTTGTGCATCGGGAAGCAGGAATAGCAGGTGAACTCGGGAGATGGGTGTTTGGGGAGGTAGGCAGAATGGGAAAAGCTGAATTTCTTTTCCAGGCACCTTGGATATCATCGTCCTCATCACCCTGAGTCTGACTTTTGCACTCTCTAGTCTCCACTATGTTAACCTTTTATCTCCACCAGATTCTCAAGGCTCAGCTCTCTCTGCTTCCTTTCATATTCCTCAGATCTTCTCAGTACCTATCCCCTCCCCCTGGGTCCCTACTTGTGGGAATTCCTGGCCTAGACTCTGCCCTTGGCTTTGCAGGAGGTAGGTACAGACCTGGTGGAGGCCAAGTACCAGCACGCGGAGCCCCGCCTGTCCATCTACGGCCGCAGTCCTGATGAGTGGAGCAAACTCTCCTCCTGGTTCGTCACCAACCGCATCCACTGCCCCAACTTGACATGGATGATCCAGGTCCCCAGAATCTAGTACGTACCTGCCTATCGGAAACCCTAAAGCCTGCCCTTGTCTCACCTGCCTCATGTCTCCTGCGTGAGCAAGGAATGTGCGGCTCATCTAGCCAGAAACCAACTTTGGTAAAGCAGCACTTGGCACCAGGTCCCGCATGCTTGGTTTTGCCTCCTGAGTGTGGCACTCTTGACGACACATGGGCGCTAGGAAGATCATTTCAGTTCAGTTTTATAACCAGAGAAGGCATTTTTGGTTTTTAAAACACAGGGCTTTATGAAGATCACAGATAATTATTGAGAATGATTAAAACTAGGGTAGAATAGGAACTACATACATTTTAGCAAACCTTCTCCTTCTCCTGGTCTTCTCTGTGCCCGATCTTTCCTTCCTATGCTCCGCTATACTGGGATGTAGCTATTTTGTATCATATCAGAACCTTTGCTACTGTCCGCTGACTATCACACCTGTAAGCACTCAAGTTGTCCATAACCAATTAGTATTTTTTTTTTTTTTTTTGCAGTTTTTTTGGCTGGGGCCAGGTTTGAACCTGCCACCTCCAGTATATGGTACCAGCACCCTACTCCTTTGAGCCAATGAGTTTTTTTCTTTTTTTTTTTTTGAGACAGAGTCTCACTCAGTTGCCCTGGGTAGAGTGCCTCTATGCCACTCTATGGCATCATAGCTCACAGCAACCTCTAATTTGGTCTCAAGGGATCCTCTTGCCTCAGCCTCCAGAGTAGCTGGGACTACTGGCACCTGCCAAAACGCCCAGCTAGTTTTTCTATTTTTAGTAGAGATGGGATCTTTCTCTTGCTCAGGCTGGTCTTAAACTCCTGAGTTCAGTGATCCACCCCCCTCGGCCTCCCAGAGTGCTAGGATTACAGGCGTGAGCCAGCACGACCAGCCTATAATCAATGAGTATCAGTGGTATTGCTGAAGAAGTCTTATCTCCTTCATATCAGCTTCTATAACTCATTGCCTTCTGGAGGCTTCTCTATGGATTTGTTCAGTATCAGTGACCTCTTCTCCAACTTAGGTGTTTATACATGTGGATATTCCCTGCTACTTGCATCTGTGTTCTTTGTGCCCTGTGGCAATGCAAGAGTTTTATCCTGTTTCTTTAGGTGAAAAAGTAAGTTTCTAACAGGAATAATATTTCCTGTCTAACACCATCAGGGCAAAGAGGCAGTAGAGTGTGGTCGTTGGGAGAATCAACCCTGGACCCAGACTGGCAGTGCTTGAATCCTGTCTCTACTATTAGTTGCTGTGTGACCGAGGGAAAAATACATCATCTCTTTGTCTTAGTTTCATCAGCTCTAAAACAGGGTTAAAAATGCCAACTAACTTGATGAGTTGTAATAAAGATTAAGACAGCTAATATTTCTGGTCACTTATAACAGTGGCAGTAAATGCAGAATACAAACGTCTTCCTACAATAACTAAGAGAATGCCCTGAAGGCTATGTTAAACAGTTTGATGAAAATATTTCAGATTGTATATGAAACCAACACATTGTACCCCTTGATTGCACCCATGTACACAGCTATGGTTTAATAATAATAATAATAAAAGAGTTTGTTAAATTGCCCCAGCTACAGAATATCAGAGGTTGCTTGGCACCTCAAGCGGCCAGGGCGCCGGCCCCATATACCGGAGCTGGCAGGTTCGAATCCTGCCAGGGCCAGCCAAACAATAATGACAACTACAACCAAAAAATAGCCAGGTGTTGTGGCAGGTGCCTGTAATCCCAGCTACTTGGGAAGCTGAGGCAAGAGAGATGCTTAAGCCCAAGAGTTTGAGGTTGCTGTGAGCTGTGACACTACGACATTCTACCCAGGGCGACAGCTTGGGACTCTGTCTCAAAAAAAAAAAGAATATCAGAGGTATTCTTTGTGGTTGTTCAGACAGAATCTCACTCTGTAGCCCTGGGTAGAGTGCCGTAGCATCACACCTCACAGCAACCTCAAAGGCCTGGGCTGAAGTGATCCTCTTGGCTCAGCCTCCCAAATAACTGGGGCTACAGGTGCCCACCATAACACTGGACCATTTTTTAGAGACAGGGTCTTGCTCTTGCTCAGAGTGGTCTTGAACTCCAGAGCTCAAGCACTCTACCCACCTCGACCTCCCAGAGTGCGAGGATTACAGGTAACCTAAGCCACCGTGCCTGGTCCATACCCAACTATGTTTTAGAGACAGGGTCTCGCTCTTGCTCAGAGTGGTCTTGAACTCCTGCGCTCAGGCAATCCACCCACTTGGCCTCCCAGAGTGCTAGGATTACAGGCGTGATCCCACTGTGCCCAGCTAATCATAGGCATTCTTGATAACCACTTCATGCTCACTATCTTGTACACCACCCACATATATTAATCTTTAAACCTCCTATAACATAATCCCTACATTCTTCCTTCTCTATCTCAGTGGTTCTCAACCTTCCTAATGCCGTGACCCTTTAATACAGTTCCTCTTGTTGGGGTGACCCCCAACCATAAAATTATTTTCATTGCTACTTCGTAACTGTAATTTTGTTATGAATCGTAATGTAAATATCTGGTATGCAGGATGGTCTTAGGCAACCCCTGTGAAAGGGTCGTCCAACCCCCAAAGGGGTCGAGACCCACAGGTTGAGAACCGCTGCTCTATGTGAACCTGTCTGTGAAGGTTTAGTTTTCTTACCACAGAGGTTTGTAGAAGAGATAGGGTTTGTTGTTTACCAATAAATGTGTAATTTTTACGACCAAGTGAGTCTCTCACTATGAGTAACCAAGAAGAGTGTGTAAGAGTGGCCCAAGAATGGACATACCAGGTCTTTCCCTGTACAGGGCAGTGGGTCCGCCGATTCCCTCATACTGAAGCTAACAGTCTTAAAAATCATCCTTTCTTTCTTAAGTCTCTCCATTCTTGCCTTTAGTGATGTGTTCCGGTCCAAGAATTTCCTTCCACACTTCGGCAAGATGCTGGAGAATGTTTTCATGCCAGTGTTTGAGGCCACCGTCAATCCCCAGGCTCACCCCGACCTCAGTGTCTTCCTCCAGCACGTAAGCATGACCTTGTAGGCCCCAGTGCTTCTGCTCAGGAAGCAGCTTTCCTACCTGGCCCTAACTAATTCATGGTGCTCGTCTCTTTATATTTGGTCCTTGCCTTTGGAGCTGAAAGCTTCTCTGAGGACTGGGACCCCGCAGCTGTACTGAACGCGCCCCCTGGTTCACTCTTCCTGACAGATCACTGGCTTTGACAGTGTGGACGATGAGTCCAAACACAGTGGCCACATGTTCTCTTCCAAGAGCCCCAAACCTCAGGAGTGGACAATGGAAAAGAATCCATCTTACACTTACTACGCCTACTACATGTATGCAAATATCATGGTGCTCAACAGCCTGAGGAAGTAAGTAGAAAAGGATTGGTGCTAGCAGCAGAGGCTCCGGGACACAGCTCTGTCTCCACACATTGGCACTCCCTATGGTCAGGGGCCTCTGTGCATTACTGGGATGCTGCCAATCAGCCAAAGTCAGAAATAGCTCTTAACTTTTCCGTCAGTTTATTTATTTAGGGCAGGAATTGACATTTTGATTGTGCCTTCAGTGAATTTCAGAGTTCTTCCCTTTTTTTGAGGTTAGGAGTTTACACTAGCCATGATGCAAATTACAAAACTCTATACATTTTACTCTTCTCGCTATATTTGTGTAAGGAAGAAATACAGGACTGTTATGCTGGGGTTTTCTGGAAACATTTTCCCTTTAAAGTACAAAGAGAAGAAATATGAAGCCAGGTGCAGTGGCTCATGCCCGTAATCCTAGCACTCTGGGAGGCCAAAGTGGGTGGATTGCCTGAGCTCAGGAGTTCCAGACGACTCTGAACAAGAGCAAGACCCCTTCTCCATTAAGAATAGAAAAACTAGCAGGGTGTTGTGGCTCACGCCTATAGTCCCAGCTACTCTGGAGGCTGAGGCAAGAGGATCGATTGAACTCAAGAGTTTGAAGTTGCCATGAGCTATGGTGCCAAATATTCTATCCAGGGTGACAGAGTGAGGCTCTGCCTCCAATAAAAGAAAGAAAGAAAGAAAGAGATGATGATATTGGTAAATTCCTGTTGAGACTGATGGTATCTCTTCAGGTCAGCTCTTGACAGATTTGCCTCTTTAGCTTCATATCCTCTGCTGCCACTTTTTTTAAAGTTTGTATTTAAGAAGAATTAAGATTATGATTTGGGATTGTCAGTTTTGCTGCATCCTTTGGATGGCTTATTCCCTTCTGGAGTGTTAATTTTTCTACTGAATTTTCTTGTAAATCAACCTGTGCCCAGAAACTGCGATTCCTATAGCACTTCCATTTCCCTAGGGAACGAGGCATGAATACATTTCTGTTCCGACCTCACTGCGGGGAAGCTGGAGCTCTCACTCATCTCCTGACAGCATTCATGATAGCAGATAATATCTCTCATGGCCTGAATTTAAAAAATGTAAGTTGCAGGTACTCTTCTTATTAAATTTTATATTGGAGCTAGATGAATCTTTTTTTTTCCCCCTTAGCATCCTGTCATAAGTCATTATCAACACTGGGATCAAACTCAAGTAGAGCACAAAAGATTTTTAAGATTATTTAGTGCAGTCCATTTTACAGGGAGAAGTAAAGGGATTTTCTCAAGATTGCCTAGTTAGTTGCTGGCAGAGATGAGTTAATGCAGATCTCCTGGCTTTCAGTTTTGAATTCTGACAAGCAAGAATTCAGAGATGGCTTGGCTTACCTTAAGCTAGTTTTTGTCAGATGTCTTGTTAGAGCATGCTTTAAAATGCCTCTTGTGAGAGTCATAACTTTCTTGTAGGATAAAAAAGGAATGGTTCAAAGTGAAGTTTTTTTGCCTGAGACAGACCATCTAAGTTAGGCAATTAAAGGTCAAACAATTTCGTTTGAGTCAATGTTTCCGAAAATTGATGATCTTGGGGGCGGAGCATGGTGGCTCATGCCTGTAATTGTAGCCCTCTGGGAGGCTGAGGCAGGTGAGTTGCTTGAGCTCACAGGTTCAAGATTAGCTGGAGACAGAGCGAGACCCCATCTCTAAAAATAGCTGGGGGTGGGCGGTGCCTGTGGTTCAGTCAGTTAGGCGCGGGCCCCATATACCAGGGGTGGGGGGTTCAAACCCAACCTCAGCCAAACTGCAACAAAAAAATAGCCGGGAGTTGTGGTGGCCCCTGTGGTCCCAGTTACTCAGGAGGCTGAGGCAAGAGAATTGCCTAAGCCCAGGAGTCGGAGGTTGCAGTGAGCTGTGTGACACCACGGCACTTTACAGAGGGAGATAAAGTGAGACTCTGTCTCTACAAAAAAAAAAAAAAGAAATAGCTGGGGGTTGTGGTGGACACCTGAAGTCCCAGCTACTCAGGAGGCTAAGGCAAGAGAATCTCTTGAGCCCAAGAGTTTGAGTTTAAGGTTGCTGTGAGCTATGACATCACAGCACTCTACCAAGGGCAACCAAGTGAAACTCTGTCTCCAAAAAAGAAAAGAAAATTGATGATCTTAAATGCAGTTATTCTAAATAGTATTTACATACTTACCTTGAAAAATTACCATTCTTCTTTATTAGAGTATTTAAAAAGCAGCTGATAATTTTGTTGAAAGCTTTAGGTAGGCCATGAGATTTTAATGTTTCTAGTTTGTATCCATTTATCAACATACTTATATATTTTTTTCACTTTTCTTTTGCAGACTCCTGTGTTGCAGTACTTGTTTTTCTTAGCCCAGATTCCTATTGCCATGTCGCCGTTAAGTAACAACAGCCTATTTCTAGAGTATGCCAAAAATCCTTTTTTAGATTTCCTCCAGAAAGGACTAATGATCTCACTGTCTACAGATGACCCGATGCAATTCCACTTCACCAAGGTACACCAAGGAATCTTGACTACCGGTAATCCAAATGCATTTTGCTGGACTGTTGTTACTACCCAGAATTTAAAAGTCAAATACAGGCCTTGCATTTTCTTTTCAAGAAGTAGGCACATTGTTTCTTTTATTAATGCGTTCCTTTTTTTTTTTTTTTTTGCCTCTTTTAAACAAATAATTGTAGGAGCCCCTGATGGAAGAATATGCCATTGCTGCCCAGGTCTTCAAGTTGAGCACCTGTGATATGTGTGAAGTGGCAAGGAACAGCGTTTTGCAGTGTGGAATTTCTCATGAGGTAGACGTGTGTTGACCTTTGCAATATAGTGCCTGGTAACTTAAATACTGAAAAATTAGTTGGGAAATACATGTGGAAGAGTTGTATCACAAATCAGATGCAGTTACTGTAGACAGGAAATAGATAAGATTATTCTCTCTCTCTGGCCATACCTTTTGGGTAAGGGAAATAAAATAAATACACTTGATTTCTCAACAGACTGTAAACAATGAAGCACTAGATAAGTGTTTTGAATTTTTTTTTCTTTTGCAGTGCTAAGGAAAAAATTTGTATGGAATATGCAATTATTGTCTATAACCAGGGTAAAAAGAGATAACGATCATTCTTCCTTTTCTCTTACAGGAGAAAGTAAAGTTTCTGGGGGAAAATTACCTTGAAGAAGGCCCTGCTGGGAATGATATCCGGAGGACAAATGTAGCCCAAATTCGCATGGCCTATCGCTATGAAACTTGGTGTTATGAACTCAATTTAATTGCTGAGGGCCTTAAATCAATAGAATAAAATAAATAATAATATGGATGCAATTTTCGTTTTTTGTTGTCTTTTTTTTTTTGAGACAGAGCCTCAAGCTGTCACCCTGGATAGAGCGCGTGGCATCACAGCTCACAGCAACCTCCAATTCCTGGGCTCAAGCGAGTCTCCTGCCTCCGCCTCCCAAGTAGCTGGGACTGCAGGCGCCCGCCACAACGCCCAGCCATTTTTTGGTTGCGGCCGTCATTGTTGTTTGGCGGGCCTGGGCTGGATTCGAACCCACCAGCTCAGGTGTACGTGGCTGGTGCCTTAGCCCATTGAGCCACAGGCGCCGAGCCTGGATGCAATTTTCATTGTGGAGTTTGAACAACAGTTTCTAGTTACTGAGTTCCTATTATAAACTAAGCATTATATTAGATGTCCCACTGATAGTATTTCATTTACTCCTTTTCACAACCTTTATAAAGTAGATATCATTATCTCCATTTGGGGGAAAATTAGTAAACAGGGATTAGTAAGGTTAATAACCTGCACAAGAATATATGTGGTGAAGACCTAGATTTGTCTGATTGCAGAGTCTTCTTGACTTTCAAGCAAAAAAGTTATAAAGTTGGGCAAAAATATAAGCAAATGACTTGTTGTTGGTAGAGGACAGACTTTTGGTTTATAAAACAAAATTTGCTTAAGGTGCTTAGAACCATTAAAAAGTCCCTTAGGAAAAAAACAAAAAGTTCCTTAAGATGAGTGCTGAAGCTTCCTCCTGTAATCCTAGCTACTCTGGAGGCTGAGATGGGAGGATCGTATAAGCCCAGGAGTTCCAGGCTACAGTGAGCTATGATCATGCTACCACACTCCAGTCTGGGCAACAGAGAACCCTGTCTCTTAAAAAATAATAATTAATTAACTTTTTAAATTTAAAAAAATAAGTAGGGTGGCACCTGTGGCTCAAAGGAGTAGGGCGCCGGCCTCATATGCCAGAGGTGGCGGGTTCAAACCCAGCCTCAGCCAAAAACCGTAAAAAAATAAGTAAAAATACTCTGACAAGGTACAAGTGAATAGTGGCTTTGCTAGACAAAATCAAAGCAGGCATACCTCAATATAGTACCTGTGGCTCAGTGAGTAGGGTGCTGGCCCCATATACCCAGGGTGGTGAGTTCAAACCCAGCCCTGGCCAAATTGCAACAACAAAATAAAAAATTAAAAAAAAATTAAAAAAAAAAAAAAAGAAAATCAGTACTCAGTACTTATGAGTTATATTCAGGGATAATTTATCTTACATAAGATTCGTAGCTTTAAGGATGTAATTGACAATGAGGTTATGGTGAGCTATAGTGGTACAGTTTAATGATTTTGCTTACTACAGTAAAATATACATGGAACTTTTAAAAAATAATGGCTTAGGCTCGGCGCCTGTGGCTCAACCGGCTAAGGCGCCAGCCACGTACACCTGAGCTGGCGGGTTCGAATCCAGCCCCGGCCTGCCAAACAACAATGACGGCTGCAACCAAAAAATGGCCGGGTGTTGTGGTGGGCACCTGTGGTCCCAGCTACTTGGGAGGCGGAGGCAGGAGACTCGCTTGAGCCCAGGAATTGGAAGTTGCTGTGAGCTGTAATGCCACAGCACTCTATCCAGAGTGACAGCTTGAGGCTCTGTCTCAAAAAATAAATAACTAAATAAATACAATAAAAAATAATGGCTTAAAGGAATTCCGGTGGAATTCCAATTAGTTATACTTCTACACATACAACAACTATGTTGCCATCTAGTGGCTGAGCTGATACTTCATTTAACTGAAACAATTACTGATGAAACACCTAGTATCAAGTACTTATTCTAAACACCAAAGATATAAAGAATACGATTTTATTCTGACCCTTGAGTCGTTCACGCCATGAAATTACAGAGTATGTGGCTACTACGTAAAAAAGAGAAGTTTGTGAAACATCTCAGAAAGTAATGACGTTTCAAAAGGAAAAAAATTAAAAGCAAATTCAGGCATGTTTCCACATTCTGTATAGGTAGCCATAAGCATAGGCGTAACTCTCATGGCATGTTTGTACTAGCCCTGGTGTAAGAATTCCCTTCCTGGTTTCTGAAGGTAAAGTTTTTCTTGCTTCTTTCTTGAGTATTTGTAAGTCCTGGAGAACCTGATTTTATTTTACCTTGGCCCACCTGTCATTGAAATAATACATATTATTAAAGTAAACACGCTATTCTCCGACTGAAAAGGACACATATGTATGCCTCCATCTTACCCATGAGAGGGCAGTAGAATACACACATGTGAATCTATTTAGGACATCTATTTACAGCCCATGACAGATTTGGTTTCATATTTGGTTCCTGGAATTTAATCTGCCTAATTTTATTTGAATGCAAAATTCAAAAAAATAAATTTCTAAATACATTAGAAAAGGATTTGTTGTTGTTATTTTTGTTGGGGGAACCCATGAAGATTAGTGTTCAAAATTTACTACAAACAATATTCACACTTACTTCTTCATTGGGACATGATTTCTTTTTTAAGACTTGTCTTTAATTTTTTTCCTCTATCATAGAATGTAATTCCTGTTTTGTTGTCTACGAGTCATGGTTTCACACCGGTTCGGGATATGCTGCCTTTACTGTTTTGAGTTGGCCTCTGACAGTCATCTGCGATCTGTAACCAAACACCTCTCTTTCTGGAGGTCTTCTATTTTGGTACCTCTATGTGAACAAATGTGGGAAGAGTTTGGTCACCAGACCCAAGAGGCCCGGGTGGGGTGAGGGTGGGTGGAATGGGGCGGGGCGAGCAGGGGTGGGGTGGGATGGCTTAGCCAGTGCCTGGCAAACAGGCTCAACTCATGCTCATCTCCCAGCCCTAGTGAAACTGGGCTACTTCTTGTAGTAGGCACAGCGCCAAGCACATAGGCAGGAGCGTGTTGCAGGCGAGTGCTTATGCCTGTGTGTCTCAGCAGGGCGTGGGGCCGACCTCAGGCACTGGGAGTATCCAGGCACCCTCGCTCTGAGATTCCAAGCCTGAGGTGCTAGGGGAGTTACTTGCATCTCTTTACTTTTCAAGTTGGCACCACATTGCAATTGCCCGAGAAATGTATTCTCTTTGAGCTCAGCTGGTGAAACGGTGCCGCTGCTTCACTGGAGCGGGTAGGTCTTCTGAGCCCTGTGGCGGACGACGGATCTACGGCTCCTTTGGGTGAGGTGCCATTCGGATTCTTTGATTAAACGAGGCTTCATCTTGCTGGGTAGTTGTGAAGCGTCAAACGTCTGGTACAGTTCAGGTCCGTCGCCGTGGGTCCTGTCTCACTGACCGTGGGCGCGGAGAAGGCCACGGAGCTTTGCCTCGAGGCCTCAGCCGTGCGTACAGCGCGTCGCGGCGATCCCGGTCCGGGTTAAGGTTCTGGCCCCAGCGCAGACCCGAGGCGCGGAGGTTCCCCTCGCGACGGCCCGGGGCGGTGCCGAGGGCGGGCCGAGCGTGAATGGTGGGAACGGGAGCCAGTAAGAACCGGGCCTGGGCGGACCTGGGCGGGGCCTCCAGCCGGCCTGCGGGGGCGGGACCCAGCCGGCCCGAGGGGGCCCCGGGAGACCCACAGCTCCGCGGAGAGGACCAGAGCTTCGCAGCCCAGGCGCGGAGGCAGCGTCCGGCCTTGGCAGGTAGGAGCGGGACGATCCGGGGCGGGGTCCGAGGCCGCAGGGTCCGCCGCTGCTCAGGGCTGTTGGCGTCTCCTGCTGGGCGTCGGGCGCGGGGCTGCGGCGCGGGCGGTGGGAGCCGCGGCGGCCCGGCTGCCGGAGGTGCCCGCCGCGCTCCGCCGGTCTCGGCAGCTCCAAACCCGGTGCATGGCCGCGTGTGCGGCGCGGGGTCCCCGGGCTTGGGAGGGCTCGTGGCTGAGGTCTTGTCCTCGCTCACCCCGGAGGTTCCCGGTGCGACGTCTTGGGAGGAGAGGGGGCGCCCACGGCCCGGAGGAAAACACTGGGGCTTTCGCCAGGATCAGCCGCTGAGCTTGAATTTACTGAACTACTGAGGCCGGGAACTTTTAAAGTCTTTTGTGTATTTTGATTTTTAACAGAATCTGACAAGCACAAAACTGAAAGTCGTCAAGTGGGATTAATTTTTAAAATCGGACGGTGGAACACCTAAGGAGCATTTGAGTAACTACTATTATAAAGCAGATGATTAGAGTATGAGTCAAAACGCTTGAGCCTGGAGCCAGGACCCACCTAGCAGATGCGATACCTCGGTCAAATTAACTTTTTTACTCCTCCCTTTCCTTAACAGTAAAGCTTGCAAGTTCATGCCTATAGGTATTCTGAGAGCCGAATAAGATGAGAGAGTATTCTACAAATGTGAGATACTATGGGTGCACGTGGAGCCTGCGTGCGTATTCTGTGAAGCAACTACTAAGTCGCACGTAGTAGGCACTCTACAAACCTTTATGCTAAACTAGTTTTGGATAAAATGTTTTAGATAAAGTGCTAAATCCCCGTTTCTTGTGTAAATAAACTGTTTAAGCTCTTTTCCCACAAAGTCACCATTGTTTGACCTGTAGTCTATTTTTAACTGATTCAGGAAATTATCTAGAATAGCAGGTAGTATTTTCTATACACTGTTGCTGAATGAATCATTTACCATGAAGCTTCGTAGCAATCAAATAATCCCCTTCCTTGCCTTAGGAAAATGGCTGTAGTTTTAGAAACTTAGTAAACTGGGAATATTGCCTGAAGTTAACTTTCATTCATTTTTGGAAATCGAAGGTCTGCTTATGGACGATTGAAGTCTTCCAAATCAAAGCTGTATTTTTTTGTACAGTCTTTATTATAGACATTTGTGTTTTTCACTATGGGTACATGTGTGCAGGGTTTTAGGGGGGAGAAGGGAAAATAAAAAAGGGAATGGCAGTGTGTAACCAGCAGGTTTTCTCTGAGGAACTTGTAGGTGTGTTCTGAAGCAGTTTCCCAGGCAGAAACCAGGAAGTAGAGTAATTGCACCTCTTGGTCTTTCAGGTCTTTCATTAGTTTTTTTGTTTGTTTGTTTGGTTGGGTTTTTTTTTTTTTTGTAGAGACAGAGTCTCACTTTTTCGCCCTCAATAGAGTGCTGTGGCGTCACAGCTCACAGCAACCTCCAACTCCTGGGCTTAGGCGATTCTCATGCCTCAGCTTCCCAGCAGCTGGGACTACAGGCGCCCACCACAA
>CAUYRH010169457.1:0-13599 GCA_963574655.1 Perodicticus potto | reverse complement strand
CTGTAGTCCCAGCTACTTGGGAGGCGGAGGCAAGAGACTCGCTTGAGCCCAGGAATTGGAGGTTGCTGTGAGCTGTGATGCCACAGCACTCTATCCAGGGTGACAGCTTGAGGCTCTGTCTCAAAAAAAAAAAAAAAAGAAGTTTATACTGATTGTAGCTTGGCGCCTGTAGCTTAAGCGGCTAAGGCACTAGCCACATACACCAGAGCTGGCAGGTTCAAATCCAACCTGGGCCTGCCAAACAACAATGACAACTACAACCCAAAAATAGCCAGGCGTCGTGGTGAGTGCCTGTAGTCCCAGCTACTTTGGAGGCTGAGGCAAGAGAATCACTTAAGCCCAGGAGTTGGCAGTTGCTGTGAGCTGTGATGCCACAGCACTCTACCCAGGGCGATAGCTTGAGGCTCTGTCTCAAAAAAAAAAAAAGAATTTTATACTGATCATATTGTTGAGGCAGCAATATTTTGAAAATACCAAGTAAAATATTACTAAGATTAATTTCTCAGGCTGGGCACCCATAGCTCAGTGGTTAGGGTGCCAGCCACATGTGCCGAGGCTGGTGCGTTGTAACCCTGGCCCAGGCCTGCTAAACAAAAAAACAACAAAAAAAGTAGCTGGGCATTGTGGGTTCCCATAGTCCCAGCTACTAGGGAGGCTGAGGCAAGAGAATCACTTGAGCCCAAGATTTGAGGTTGCTGTGAGTTGTGATGCCACATCACTCTACTGAGCATGACAAAGACTCTGTCTCAAATAAATAAAATTAATTTCACTTTTTGCCTTTTTTGTGGATAGTAAAACATTGTAAATTACACATGTGACTTGCATTACATTTTTATTAGACTACACCCATATAGACTATGTAATAGAATAACTTATACATTTTGGAGGGCAGGAGGTTTGAGCAAAGACTTTTGTAGTCAAAATGGCTGGGAACTTCTATTAAGAATGATTTGAAATGACTTTACTCTGATTGCCTTATGAAATCCACGTCTGTATTCTTTTTGTTTTGAAGTAGTAATTGCTACTACTAGTTGGCCATATTGCTTTACTTACTGTTTTTACCTTGGGCTTGAAGGTAATTAGTTTTTACAAGATATGTCTTTAAATGGTAGTGGTCAATGTGCTTTGTCATGTCTTTGAATTGTAAGCTCATTGAAGATAGATCCCATGATTTATCAACCTGTTTCAGTATTTCCGGTGTGTAGTGGTCATTCAATCACTGTTTTTATCCATTTTATATTTTCATTCTGACTTAAGATTGCAAACTTAAATTAGCAGTATTTTGTCTATGAGTAATTTTGACATTTTGTCTTCATTTAGATCTGTTAACTTTTCTTTTCTTTTCTTTTTTTTTTTTTTTTTGCAGTTTTTGGCTGGGGCTGGGTTTGAACCCACCACCTCTGGCATATGGGGCCGGTGCCCTACTCCTTTGAGCCACAGGCACTGCCCTAGATCTGTTAACTTTTCATTTCTGTAAATGCACATGCACAATTTGTGTTATGTACATTTCCTTTCATGGCTGTATCTGGACTTTTCTTGGCTGCTCTTTAATATTAAGTAATATTTTATTTTTATATAGTATTCTTGAGACATCTTCGTTTTTATGACTTGACTAGGAAATACATGTATTATTTGCAAGTTATCCTCCTTTTTCTTTCCTCCTCTGCCCATAGGTTCTTTTTGAGAATGTATTATTGTTGTTACAGAAAATATCTGAATAGCTTGGGGAAATAAAATAACAAGTATAAGGTTGTGAACTGTAGAAAGCAGTTATTTCCCTTAATGAGAAAACAAGAGACATAGTTGAAAGATGAAGGCCAGCCATTTTTCTGGAGATGCCCCCCTTTATTGGGCATATAATAATAGAAATGGATAATTTAAAAAATACAGCCAACAGCATCATACCAACAAAGTTTAGTTTCTTTAGATGGGATTAAAATGACAGATTTAGGATTTTCTGAACTGGCAAAAAAATTAACAAGTCAAAGTAGCAACTTTGTCAATGGCACAGAACTTTTAAGGGCCTCATTCATTTGTGTCACCAAGAAGGTTCTCAGTTCCTGTCTACCTGCTAGCTGCGTTCTGGATTTGGGGTTAGTTTAGATAGCACTTCAGGGCTACTGAGTAAGGGCTACTTGGTGGATTCATTAGCTTATTAGGGTGACCAAAAAACCTGGAAAACAACTTTGACTTGCAGGCTCTATACTCAAAGAAGACTGGAGCCTTTTTGCAGCTCTGAAACAGAAGCTGAAATTTGATGTGGCGAAGTGCCCCTTCTATTGCTCAAACCACAGAGATTTCAGTGAATAATTGTTTAGTTATATTTTAGTAGCAGAAAAGGAATATAAGACAGGAAAAACAAAGCATGTGACTTCTGTGAGTATTATATGTGAAGTTTTTTCCGTGACAGAATGCAGTCTTGACTAGCCAGATGGCAAATGTGTAATGTCAGCATGACGGCCATCAGCTCACATTTTTCTGGGACTTTCCCAACTTTCAAATACTTTCCCTCATTTGTTTTGGATTTTTATTCGAAAAATAGCTTCTGCAAACTACCCACCTATCAGCACCTCTCTCTCTGTCTTCTGCCTTCACTCCCAACTGTTTGGATTAACTGTCATTGCTCGTGAGGCCAGCGCTCCACTTGGGTTCTTGAACCCATCTCTTCTCACTCAGATATCTTTCCAGCAAGACCCTCCTCTATCATCGATCTTTTCTACTAGCTCATTCCAATTAGCTTATAAATTTACTGTTATTTCTCCCCTCTTAAAAAAAGGCCCTTCAAAAATTGTCTGGTCATCTCAGTTGTCTCCTCCAGCTACTGCTCCATTTTCCTCTTCCCCTTTATAGCAAAACTATTCCTAAGGGGTTAATCTCACAGTCTCCAATTCCTTGCTTCCCATTCTTGTTCCCTAGCTCACTGTTCCTAGGAAGGTTACCAAAGATCTCTGTCTTGTTGGATCCAGTCTTACTTGTTTGTTTGTTTTAAAGCATCTTAATGTCTTCCCTGTTAGCAACATTTGACTTCTTGAAATGATCTTCCTCACTTGGCCTTTGTAGCACCTGCCAGTTCACCGGGAAGCCTGCCGTCTTAGGCTCCTTGGCTGGTTTCTCCTCATCCTCGAGACCTAAGGTTCTACTGCCCGCAGGAGTGGGACAGAGGCAGGAGGTCTGACAGTGATTTAGTGAGTCTGGAACATACGTTGTGGGGCAAGGAGAGCTATATGGCACCAGAGAAATCGGGCAGTCTCACATAGCAGAAAGGTTCTCTTCAGAAAAATGTCAAGCAGAAGAGAATAACAGATAATTTGTGTCTTAAAAAAGACATTTTATATGTTGAACCTGTGTAATAAATTACTTTGGAGAATTCTAGGTAGAGCAGCCAATTTATTTGAACCAAAATTATGATTAGAAGAATGTTTTCTGCTTTATTTACATTATATTTATTTAAATATTCTTAAAATAAGATTAAACAGTTAACATGATTTAATAGATGCAGCCAAGAGGCTCTTTCTCAGGAATTTATGTACTTATTCCAAAGGCAGTGTTCTAGGAATATTTTTTAGGAGATAGGGGACTATTACTCATGGACTAATGTCAGTATTAAGTACTTTATATCCATGCTTTATTTGTCAACTTTAAATAGCTTTAACATTTATCCTCATAAGATGTGGCACCAAACTTCTTTGTTGTTTAAAACGATCATAAATGAGTAAGTCAATAATGGCACCATCTTCAAAGAACAGAGTAAAACTGTAAAAAAGACAATATTAAAAGTTCCGAAGACAACTTCAAACTTCAAAAATATTATGAGCAAAGGCTTTAGTTTTGATAAATGAATATGATTTTTAAAGTAATTCTTTTTTTTTTTTGTTTGCAGTTTTGGCTGGGGCCGGGCTTGAACCCACCACCCCTGGGCCAGTGCACTACTCACTTGAGCCACAGGCGCCACCCTAAAGTAATTTTTAAAAGGAATAATATAATACTCATAATTTTTATGCCTGCCTGTGTAATGGCAAAAAATTATAAGATTAGTTACTTTATCATCTGCATATTGAGGATATAAAATTGTACCTGGCTTATGATCCTGTAATAGTTTTAAAAACATTCCATTTTTTCTTCTGGAGGAAAAAGACAAATTGTTATTTTGCAGGTGGTTATGGAGCTACAGCTTTAAATATGAAGCGTGACCCTTTACATATTAAAATCAGCGGAGAAGAGTTTCCACTGACTCTGGGTCGGGATGTCTCTGGTGTGGTGATGGAATGTGGGCTTGACGTGAAGTACTTCAAGCCTGGAGATGAGGTATGTTAGGAAAAGCTGCTATTTTCTAAGTGTGCAGATTTCATTCTGTTGCTTTTGGAAATGTATTCTATGCTATTGACCTTTTTTTCTTTTCAACAAATGTGCTGAGCTTTGGCTGGAACCCTCATTTTCTTGGTTCTGTTATTACATTTTTCACAAACAATTCCAAAATAGTTTGATGGTATTGTACTTGAGGTTTCTAAATTTAGTGCTTAATACTTGCAAGACTTTAAAATATATAGGATTGGGATTATTTTTGTTTTTTTTTGAAAGAGCCTTTTTTTTTTTTTTTTTTTTTAATTGTTTGGTGAAAAAGCCTTTAAATGACAATTTCTACCTCATGGTTTTACAATAGTTGAAGTTTGGTATAATCACTTGTCACTTTGAACCTTTGCATCAAGACATTATAGTAAGCTAATAATAACAGCAAATGCTGTTCTGATTGCTTTTTGTAAAATAACTCAGTTAATCCTCCTATGGAAGGTTAACAGGCCCAGTTTACAGATGAGGAAGCCAAGCTATAAAAAAGTCCCACAGCTAATAAGTGGCGGAGCCAGCAGGATTAAGGCTTCCGAGATTTTTCTGGTAGTCTAAGTAGTCAATAAATGCAGCAGAAAATACTGGATCTGCGTCCAGTGTGGTTTGACTTAATAAATCCAGTCATACAAAGTAATTAAATTCATACCACGTGAGAGTGGCCCTTTTGGTTGGTGTATTACTGACTTGTGCTTTTTTTCCAAGGATGGCTTATGTATTAAGGTGCTTATCTTTATTGGTCGGAAAACATCCGTGTCTCTAATGTGTTGTGTGTGTGTGTTTCAGGTCTGGGCTGCAGTTCCTCCTTGGAAACAAGGCACTCTCTCAGAGTTTGTTGTAGTCAGTGGGAATGAGGTAACTCACCAATCCTGCTGAAATGCCTCTTGAAAGTTTAAACAAAGACTAACAAATGTCTCCGGAGTAGTTGGTTGTTTTCAGATCAAGTTCATCTTTGCTGGGCAGTTTTGAAAGAGCTGAGGTAGAGAATGGAAATTTTCAAGTGATTAAAAAAGTATTTGAAGATTAAAAAGTATTTGATTTAATAACCCTGCCTGCTAAACTAGTTATCTTTGTCTCATGGAGTGGGGATTTGGAATGAGATTGAGAACCCTGCTGTGATTCTTGTACTGCCCAGTATAAACAGTTGAAACTAGACATTTCCAGTGGAAAGTATGGATTAGTCATCAATGGAGGCAAGGAAGTATCAAGCTGTTTTGAACAACTCTAAAAACAGAAGTCTAGTCAAATATAGTCAGGAGACCTGACAATTCGGATGGAGAGAAAGGGGTTAACATTGAGGACATTGGCTACAAAAGGGAAGGCAGGAAGAGGAAAGGAGTGTTACTAAGATTGGACAAAGCCTAGAAGGATTACTTCCCAGAAAATGGGAGTAAAGAAAATTACCCATCTTAAATTATGAGGGTGCAAGGATTTGTTTCTGGATATTGTCAGGACTGATGGGATTATTTGGTGTAGTCTTTTTATAAACAGATAATATAGCCTAGAAAACAGTATTGAACCTTTGTGAGGCAGGTAGAGCTATTTAGAGAATATTCTTTAGCGATAATCTTGGAGTAGGGTATGCAGTAAACAGTGAGCCTGGAAGAATTTTATAGATTTATCTATGAAAATATAGTTGACACTTGAACAAGCCCTGCACAGTGGAAAATTTGTGTAAAACTTTTGACTCTCCTAAAATAAACTACTGGTAGCCTACCGCTGACGGGAAGCCTTACCAATAACATAGTTACACATATGCTGTATAGTATCCTATACTATACTCAAAACAATACAGCAAGCTAGAGAAGAGAAAATTAAGAAAATCATATGGAAGAGAAAAGCACATCTATTGTTTATTAAATGGAGCGACATAAAGGTCTTCATCCTTGTAGTCTTTGTGTTGAGTAGGGAGAAGAGCAGTTAGTCTCATCGTTTCAGGGGGCACAGGCAGAGGAAATCCACTTAGGAGTGGATTGCACAGTTCCAATTTATGTCATTCAAGGATCAACTGTAGTTGAATGCCTGTGAAGGTAAATGTATTTAATTGTGTTCATACGTTTGAAAGCCATTGCTTATTTTGATTGTTGTCTTTAAATCTAGGTCTCTCACAAGCCCAAAACACTTACTCATACTCAAGCTGCCTCTTTGCCATACGTGGCTCTCACAGCCTGGTCTGCCATAAACAAGGTTGGTGGCCTGAATGATAAGAATTGCAAAGGAAAACGGTAAGTGTGTCACTGGTGCTACCTAAATCTCCCTTCTTTTTTTTTTAATTTTTATTTTTTATTAAATCATAGCTGTGTACATTAGTGCAATCATGGGGTACAGTGTGTGGGTTTCATATACAATCTGAAATATTTTCATCCAACTGTTCGATATAACCTTCATGGGATTTTTTTGTTTATCATGTGAAAACATTTGTGTTCTGCATTTAGTAGGTTTCACCTGTCCCTTCTAAGTTCACCATAAATGTGATCCCACCATTTACCCTCTCTCCACTCCTCCTCCCCGTCTCTCCCTTACCCCGTCTTCTTGTGCTATAGTTGGGTTATAGCCTTCATATGAAAGCTATAAATTAGCTTCATAGTAGGACTGTATACATTGGATACTTTTTCTTCCATTCTTGAGATAACTTTGCTAAGAAGAAAGTGTTCCAGCTCCATCCATGTAAATATGAAAGCGGTAAAGTCACCATCTTTCTTTAAGGCTGCATAATATTCCATGGTATACATGTACCTCAATTTATTAATCCATTTGTGGATCAGTGGGCACTTGGGCTTCTTCCATGACTTAGCAATTATAAATTGGGCTGCAAAAAAACAATCTGGTACAGATATCTTTGTTGTAATGTGATTTTTGGTTTTCTGGGTATATACCAAGTAAAGAAATCATAGGATCAAATGGCAGGTCTATTTTTAGATCTGTGAGTATTCTTCAAACGTCTTTCCAAAAGGAATATATTAGTTTGCATTCCCACCAGCAATGTAAAAGTGTTCCCTTTTCTCCACATCCACGCCAACATCTCTGGTTTTGGGATTTTGTTATGTGGGCTAATCTTATTGGAGTTAGGTGATATCTCAAGGTAGTTTTGATTTGCATTTCTCTGATGAGTATGGATAGTGAGCATTTTTTCATGTGTCTGAAGGCCATGCCCCTGTCTTCTTTAGAGAAGTCTCTCTTCAGATCCTTTGCCCACCCTGAGAAGGTTCTTTGCAGTAGTTTGTCAGAGCATTAAAATTTGGATCATTTACATCAGCCGACTTTGTGCTGACATTTGAAAACAATTTCCAAATAAATTGTATCATTTTGCACTTTCATAACCTTATTCTGTTGATTCTGAGCCCAAACAAATGGGAATTTTTAAACTGAGATGTGATAGATAGCCTATAGGAGTCTGAACCTTCTAAAATAATACAAAATTTTTGCTTGTGATTCTGCAAAGAAGATCCAGAGGGGTTTTTTTTTTTTTTTTTGAGACAGAGTCTCCCTTTGTCATCCTTGGTAGAGTGTGGTGGTGTCATAGCTCAAAGCAACCTCAAACTCTCAGGCTCATGTAATTCTCTTGTGTCAGCCTCCCAAGTAGCTGGGACTACAAGCGCCTGCCATAATGCCTGGCTATTTTTATAGATGGGGTCTCGCTCTTGCTCAGGCTGGTCTTGAACCCATGAGCTCAGGCAATCCACCCGTCTCGGCCTGCCAGAGTGCTAGGATTATGGGTGTGAACCGTTGTGCCTGGCCTAAGAACCATAGTTTTTATCAGATTCCTAAAAAAGTTAGGAATTACCTCATTCAGTTTCTAAAGAATGGTGTCTAAGCAAAGGTGTTTTTTCCTTCCCCTACTAAGAGTTGCTTTCACACTTGTGTATTTCTGCAAAAGCCAGATATAAAGGAACTGCAAGGCCCAATTAAATATCCTTGAGTTCTCATAGGCTCAATGCTCAATACACATGTATCCTTTAGGTCAATTCTGATTCTCCAGTGCCTTGAATGTATGCTTATTTGAATTAGCAATAACATAGTGACTAGAAATGTCTCAGTTGTACCTGAGTCCTGAGTTCACTTTCCAGATTCTGTCACTTTATAGCTTGGTGACCAATTCAGTTGCTTTTTTTTTTTTTTTAATGAGTTTTGTTTTAAGGGTTAAGTGAAATAGATAGCACACATAAAACTGGTGACACAGGTTGTGGCACTTGGGAGACAGTTGTTAATGAGATGATTATAATGTTCTTTGTATTTTAGAAAGTTGACATCATAGAAAACACTGATTTTTGTTTTTTGGTGAGAAAACTAGGTACTAAGAACCATTTAATAATTCTAAGCGAGGAGAGAACTGTGGGTCAAGTTATAATAAATTGAAATACCTAATTTTTTTTTTAGTACTAAGGATCGTGTAGGTGAAATTACTAAAATCTAGCATTCTCTATTCCTGTTGTGAAACATTGCATTTTACATTTAATGATGGTTTGGAAGATAGAACATTGAATTTAATAAAAGTTTAATAACTATATTTAGGTGCTCCCTTTGCCTTAGAATTGAAGGCAGATATTCTATTCTAAAGGTCAACCTTGTTTATTTTTTACACTTGATCTTAGCCAAAAGGCCGAGAAGCGATAACCTTGTTTATTTTTTAAGCCACTGTGGCTTGTCTTTCTCGAAGTTGCCATTTTAGTGAAACACTTTGTGTAAAATTAAAGTAGTTTTGACCATATAGATTTTTCTTTTTTCTTTTCTTTTCCTTTTTTTTTTTTTGAGACATACTTTTCCTCTGTCACACTGGGTAGCATGCCGTGGCATCAGAGACCATAGCAACCTCAAACTCTTGGACTCCAGTGATCCTCTTGCCTCAGCCTCCTAAGGCAGCTATAGTAGCTGGGACTATAGGTAGCTGCCACAATACCTGGCTAGTTTTTTCTATTTTTCGTAGAGACAGGATCACAGTTTTGCTCAGGCTGATCTCAAACTTGTGAGCTCAAGCAGTCTGCCCACCTCGGCCTCCCCAAGTGCTAAGATTACAGGTGTGAACCAACGCACATAGAGATTTTTCTAATGGTTTGTCTTAGTTAATCTTGCAAAAATTTTATTTAAGATTTTTAGACATTATTGTTGTAGGCTTGCTATCAACGTTAATGTTTTATAGTGCTGTTTGGTTTTTCCTTTAAAAAACATTAGCATTTCTATACCTGCATAATCATATATGCACCATGGTTAGAGAGCTTTGAATCCTCTCCAAGTGCACTGTGGAAAACAATTTAAAGATAAAGATCTCTGGGCGGTGCCTGTGGCTCCAAGGAGTAGGACGCTGGCCCCATATGCCGGAGGTGACGGATCAAACCCTCCCCCGGCCGAAAACTGCAAAAAAAAAAAGATAAAGATCTGCCTTCTCTTTTTAGATACATAGGTGTGAACCTCCAGTTTATTGTTGGCTTTGTGGGTAATTCTTTGGTACTCTGTTATCTTCTGTTTAAGCAAAAATAGCTCAGAACTGGGAAATTGGAGCTGTGGGCCCTCCTCTTCAGTCTGCCATTGACTGACCTGGTGACCACAGACTGTGAATTTATGGTCTCTTTGCAGTTTCCTCTGTGTTACGGAGTGCAGTTACTGAGTGTAGTACAGGGTAGGTTGTGAGGAAAGCTTTGAGAGGTGAAAAATTTTATATATTAAAGGGTGATGATATATTGAGTTGGTTTTATTCACTGATTTAGCCACACGGTGACTGAACTGTAATGAAATCCGTTGGAAAGAGCCTGAAAATTCTCATCACACACTTGTGCCACGTTCCCATGTGCATAGTGACCTGTAGGATGCATTTGTCCTGAGCCATGGTGAGACCATGTTTTAGTCCCATCAGGCTGAAGTAATAAAATACCATGAGCAAAACAGAAATTTATTTTTTACAATTGCAGAGGCTAGGAAGTCCAAGATCATGGTACTGATAAGACTCTGTCAGGTGAGGGCCAACTTTCTGGTTCCTAGACTGTGCCTTTGTGATTATTTTCACATGGTGGAAGGGGCCAGGACCTCTCTGGGGTCTCTTTTATATGTAAGCACTAATCCCATTCATGGGGGCTCTACACATGACCTAATCACCCCCCAAGGCCCTCTCTTCCTGATACCATCACCTTAAGGGTTAGGATTTTAACATATAAATTTCGGCAGGACACGAACATAACAAACATTCAGAACATAGCACTTGGAGTTCTCAGAAATTTCAGTTTATTGAAATTCCTGCACGTGGATTATAACTGTGACCTACTTCTCCAACTACATATTTGTGAGAATCACAGAAATGTGAGCACTTTAAAATACTGTAAAAATATTTGCAATGATGTACATAATGAGATTTTATTGTACTTTGTTAGAGGTCCCAGTGTCCAAAGTGGATCTTTAAAAATTCGACCATTATGATTGATGGGACATATTTTGGCTTCCCTAAGGAATAATTAATCTTTTTCTGTAAGTTGTTGGCATTAAGGTATGTTTTAGGTTGCACAAAGCAGGTCAGTGTTTGTTATCAGAGAATAGACTAACAGTCTGCTTTTTTTCCTAACCAGTTAATTAAAAAAAAAACCCTAACAGCTTGGCGCTTATAGCACAGTGGTTACAATGCCAGCCACATACACCGAGGGTGGTGGGTTCAAACCCAGCCTGGGCCCGCTAAACAACAATGACAACTGCAACAAAAAATAGCTGGACGTTGTGGCAGGCACCTGTAGTACAAACTACTTGGGAGGCTGAGACAAGAGAATCACTTAAGCCCAGGAGTTTGAGGTTGCCGTGAGCTGTGACAGTACTCTACTGAGGGCGACATAGTGAGACTCTGTCTCAAAAAAAAAAAATGTTAAGGCTCGGTGCCCGTAGCTCAATGAGTAGTCAGTGAGTAGGGCGCCGGCCACATACACTGAGGCTGGTGGGGTGGAACCCAGCCCAGGCCTGCCAAACAACAATGACAGATGCAACAAAAAATAGCAGGGTGTTGTGGCCGGCACCTGTAGCCTCAGCTACTCAGGACTCTGAGGCCAGAGAATTGCATAAGCCGAAGAGTTTGAAGTTGCTGTGAGCTGTAACGACATGGCATTCTACTGAGGGTGACATAAGGAGACTCTGTCTCAAAACAAAAAACAAAAACAAAAAAAAAACAAATCCTAACAATTGCAAAAACATCTATTAGTACCTTGGAAGGTTTTATAGGATTTTTATAACAGGTTTTTTGAAATTAGGACAGAGCTTTCTAAGGGTTTGATGGTATTTACGTTTTTCTTCTTTGTTATAAAATGATACTTCTGCAACAATCATCAGCAAACCATGGAGATTAATCTTGATGTCATGTAATATTGTCCTTTTGTCAGTGCATTGCTATCACTAGAAAATGTCAAGTGGAATTATTTCCTTGTTATCAGCCCATCCGTAGTTTCTTTATGACTTATTCAGTGGGAACACGTAGATAACTGAGGGCTCTGAGGATGAATAGAGATGTTTTAAAAAGTTGTTACACCTGATATTTTTGGAGTATGCTGTGATCTGATGGTTTTATCTGTTGACAGCGTCATGGGTGCACTTGACTATTTCATGGTATGCCTGAAATTCATTTTTAACGGGGGAAGTTGTGTTTCACACTGTTTGACAGAAGTATTAGAAAGTGTTAGAAACTGAACTATTCCTCCTCCACAAAATAAATTTCACTTTTACATTGCGTATACTTAAAACTCAATGCATTCAATTTAGGAATATTTTTCACTGTTTCTTTTTTGAGGTTAGGCTTTATGACAGTAAAATTTTGTTATGTAAGTATACCTTAGATGTCTGATTTATTCTGTTTATTGAATTAGACAGGCTCACACTTAAAAACATTGGATTTTCCCCCTACCAATATGCTTATGTTGAAAAGAAAATGACTGCCCGGTAATTACAAAGCTTCCTTCTTTAAAGTGCCTTTTGTGGCCTGTTCTTCACCTTCCTACCCTGTGTCTTCTAAGGTTCCATTTTTACTACCCTGTGGACTTTGGGGTTTTGTTTGCACCTATTGCATGGTTTGATGGGTTGAAGGAAGAAGAAAGAAACCCCTGTGGTTTACTGGCATGTAGAAATTGTGGGACTGGGGAGAAGAGGGAGTGGGGCTCTGGTCTGGCCTGGGTGATCAAACGAATCTTCCTCTGCTCCAGGCCCTATTTGCAGGGAGCCCCAGAAGAGCTCAGTTAGAGGAATAGTGGAACCTCATCCTGGAAAGTTGCCGTAAGTGACTAGGGTCACTGTCTTGTGAGGGTTAAAGGTCACTTAAACTCTTAAGTGCTCTGTCATCTAGCATCTGGACGTGCCTTTCAGCTGCAGCTGCCCTCGCTGGGGTCATAGCTGACTAAATTGCCAAGCCCAGTGACGTTTTTCAGTTGTTATTTTAATCTGACTTCTCTGAAGTATCTGACACTGTTGACCACTTCCTTAGTACTCGTTTTCTCTATGGTTTTGGGGACATTAGACTCCTTTAAATTTTTTCTTGCCTTTTTGATCATTTCTTGTCATTTTTAAAAGACTGCCTTTTATACAGCCCTTTACATGTGCTGTTTTCTCAGTGTTCTTGTCCATCCTTCCTCTCTGTCTCCCCGGGTTGTCTTGTGTACTCACAGCTGCTTGTTATAATTTGGTAATTTACATCTGTGTTTCCAACTCCAACCTCTCAACTGAGTTCCAGTTAAATATTTCTTCTGTGTATCTAACTCAACTTGTGCAAAACAAAACTTACCAACTCTTCCTTTATATTCCTAATTTCAGTTGTGATTGACCTGAACCCAGAACTTGAGATTGTTCACAAACCCTGCTCCCTCCCCTTCTGCTGCATAGCTCATTGTCATGTCACATAAAATGTAGAAAGCATTGTTCCAAATTTGGCAAGTGTCTTTTACATATGAGCTGTAAGATTTCAAGGCATTTCAAGTTTTCTTGTTTAATGAATAATCCTAAAATACTATTTTATTTATTAACTAATTTGTTGTTAATATCTTCTTTTAGTGCAGTGGTTCTCAACCTGTGGGTCATGACCCCCTTTTAACAATGAAAATACATTGCAGCATTAGGAAGGTTGAGAACCACTGCTTTAGTGGTATAAGTTCTTATATCTTTTTCTTTTTTTTTTTTTGAGACAGAGCCTCAAGCTGTCATCCTGGATAGAGTGCTGTGGCATCACAGCTCACAGCAACCTCCAATTCCTGGGCTCAAGCGAGTCTCTTGCCTCCACCTCCCAAGTAGCTGGGACCACAGGCGCCCGCC
>CAUYRH010169454.1:0-13666 GCA_963574655.1 Perodicticus potto | reverse complement strand
CGGCTCACTACCCAGCTCACAGCAACCTCCAATTCCTGGGCTCAAGCGAGTCTCCTGCCTCCGCCTCCCAAGTAGCTGGGACTACAGGCGCCCGCCACAACGCCTGGCTATTTTTTGGTTGCAGCCGTCATTGTTGTTTGGTGGGCCCGGGTTGGATTCGAACCCGTCAGCTCAGGTGTACGTGGCTGGCACCTTAGCCCATTGAGCCACAGGCGCCAAGCCAGGACTGTTTTTATTGAGAGTAGCTTCTTTCAGAGGAGACTCAGTGGTCAGTGTGCACGGCACCTCTCCATAGTGAACACTCATCATGGTGGAAAAGGCAGAAATGACTCCTTGGGTATTATTTAAAGCGGTCAATTTCAGCAAGCAAATTCATCAGGTTGGATGTGAGGGGAGAAAAACCACTCTTTTGCCGTGATGTCATTTAGGCTTTTCACTTTAATGGAACGTTTTACATAGGGATTCAAAATAGAAGCAGCCATTTTAAGTTCCTTCAGGAGTTGTGATACTCTCAACAACTCCTTTTCTACTTGTTCCAGCTTATTATGTTTTGATGCAGAAGAATAAAGAGCAGTGGCATAGCGACCTTCAACACCATATATCTGAACAGGTGGCCACACAAGCTTGGAGAATGGCCTAGCCACAGAGGTACTGAAGCATTGCACCTGCCAGGAGATCCCAGACGCTGCTGGGGCTGCCGTCTTCTCCAGATCGATTTCTTAATGTGGGGAACATCAGTGTAGAAAAGTGGAATTTATAATTGATGCTAAAACTATAGGCTATATCTTGAAAGTCTAATGGATTCATCGAGAAAATAATTTGGACATGCAGAAGTTAAAAACAGCTCCCATTTATTTAATAGTTAAAGGTTTTTCATTTTTTCTTAAGTCATCATGGTAAGTTATCCTATGCTAGTAGTTTGTCCATTTTTATCTAAATTTTCAAATTAATTGGCATAGTCAATATTCATAATATTTCTTAAATTGATTAGCAAAAATTATTATAATTAAAACAAAATGGCTAAAAAGAAGTTTAGGCATAGTGGCTCATGCCTATAATCCTAGCATTTTGGAAGGCTGACAAGGGAAGATTACTTGAGGACAAGAGTTTGACAGTAGTCTGAGCAACACAGTGAAAAAACAGAAAAATCAGCCAGGCATGGTTGCACATGCCTGCAGTCCCAGTTACTCAGGAGGCTGAGGCAGGAGGATCGCTTGAGCCCAGGAATTTAAGGTTGCAGTGAACTATGATGACACCACGCACTGTAGCTCTGGCAATAGAGCAAGGCCTTATCTAAAAGGGCAGCACCTGTGGCTCAGCGAGTAGGGCACCGGCCCCATATACCAAGGGTGGTGGGCTCAAACCCAGCCCCGCTGCAAAAAAAAAAAAAAATAGTTGGGCGTTGTGGTGAGCGCCTGTAGTCCCAGCTACTCCGGAGGCTGAGGCAAGAGAATTGCCTAAGCCCAGGAGTTGGAGGTTGCTGTGAGCTATGTGACGCCACGGCACTCTATCAAGGGCGATAAAGTGAGACTCTGTCTCTACAAAAACAAAAAAAAAAAAATTAAATGGCTAGAAAAATGGAATGACGGCAGAGATAGTCAGACATAAAAATTTAGAATTCAACAATACTACAACATTTTCTGGCTCAGCGCCTGTGGCTCAACGGGCTAATGCGCCAGCCACGTACACCTGAGCTGGCGGGTTCGAATCCAGCCTGGGCCGCCAAACAATAATGGTGGCTACAACCTAAAAATGGCTGGGCGTTGTGGCGGGCACCTGTAGTCCCAGTTACTTGGGAGGCGGAGGCAGGAGACTCGTTTAAGCCCAGGAATTGGAGGCTGCTGTGAGCTGTGATGCCACAGCACTCTATCCAGGGTGACAGCTTGAGGCTCTGTCTCAAAAAAAAACAAAACTCTTTTTTTCGAGACAGAATCTCACTTTGTTGCCCTTGGTTGAGTGCCGTGGGGTCACAGCTCACAGCAACCTCCAGCTCTTAGGCTTAGGCGATTATCTTGCCTCAGCCTCCCGAGTAGCTGGGACCATAGGCACCCGCTACAACGCCCGGCTATTTTTTTATTGCAGTTTGGCCGGGGCCGGGTTTGAACTTGCCACCCTCGGTATATGGGGCCGGTGCTCTACTCACTGAACCACAGGCGCTGCCCACTACAACATTTTCATATGTCTGTGTGTTCTCAGAATATAGGCTTCTTTTTGAATGAGAGATTATGTCTACCATAGTCTTTTGCATATATTCTCAAAAATATTTGATTTTCGGCTCGGCGCCTGTGGCTCAAGGGGCTAAGGCGCCAGCCACGTACACCTGAGCTGACGGGTTCGAATCCAGCCCGGGCCCGCCAAACAACAATGACGGCTGCAAGCAAAAAATGGCCGGGCGTTGTGGCGGGCGCCTGTAGTCCCATCTACTTGGGAGGCGGAGGCAAGAGACTCGCTTGAGCCCAGGAATTGGAGGTTGCTGTGAGCTGTGAAGCCACGGCACTCTACCCAGGGTGACAGCTTGAGGCTCAGTCTCAAAAAAAAAAATTGATTTTCTATATCAAATAAAAATATAAAATTCACAATTAAAGCCAAACAGGTATCTTAATATTTTAATAGCTGACTTCCATTTGTGCATGGGTGACCTCAGCAACTTTTGCAATCATCTCTAAAAATAAAGATTTGAGGGTCAGGTGCAGAAGCTCACATCTGTAATCCTAGTACTCTGGGAAGCCAAGGCTGGAGAATCCCTTGAGTTTAGGAGGTTTAAGACCAGCCTGAGAAAGAGTAAGACCCTGCCTCTAATAAAAATAGAAAAACTAGTGGTGCCTCATGGCAGGCACCTGGCTGAGGGAGTAGGATCTTTTAAGCCCAGAAATCTGAGATTGCTGTGAGCTAGGCTGATGCCAGGGCAAAGTGAGACTCTGTCTCAAAAAATAAATAAAAATAAAGATTTTTGACTGGGCATGGTGGCTTATACCTATAATCACAGCACTTTGGAAGGCCAGAGCAGGAACATCCCTGAAGGCCACGAGTTCAAGCCCAGTCTGGGCAATAGGTAAGACCCTGTTGCTACAAAAAAAAAAAAAAAAAAAAAAAAAAAAAATTAAACAATGAGGTACACATGGTGACATGCACCTATAGTCCTAGCTACTCAGGAGGAAGGATGGTTTGAGCCCAGAAGTTCAAGGATACAATGAGTTATGATCATGCTACTGCACTCCAGTTTGGTGACAGAATGAGATCTTGTTTCAAAAAATAAAAAAATAAAGATGTTTAAAAATTAAGTAAAAATTGGGCTGGGTACAGTGGCTTATGTCAATAATCTGAGCACCCTGGGAGCCTGAAGAAGCAGCCTGAGGCCAGAAGTTCAAGACCAGCCTGCAGAATACAGTCAGATCCCCTTTCTACAAAAAATAAAAAAAATTAGCTGGGCACAGTGATGTGTGTCTATAGACCTAGTTACTTGGGAAGCTGAGGCAGTAGGATCTCTTAAGCCCAGGAATTTGAGGTTATAGTGAGCTATGACTGGGCAACTGCACTCCAGCTGGGATGATAAAATGAGATCCTGTCTCTTAAGAAAAAAAAGAAGAAGAAGAAGAAGAAGAAGAAGAAAGAAAGGCCGGGCCCAGTGACTTACGCCTGTAATCCTAACACTCTGGAAGGCCAAGGCAGGTAGATCACCTAAGCTCAGGAGTTCAAGACCAGCCTGAGCAAGAATGAGACCCCATCTCTACTAAAAATAGAAAAACTAGCCAGATGTTGTGGTGGGCACCTGTAATCCCAGCTACTTGGGAAGCTGAGGATCTCAAGAGGATCTCTTGAGCCCAGGAGTTTGAGAGGATTCTGTGAGCTATGATAGCATGGCACTCTACCCAGGGCAACAGAGTAAGATTGCCTCAAAAGAAAAAGAAAAAACATGGCGGTGCCTGTAGCTCAGTCAGCAAGGGTGCTGGACACATACACCTAGGGTAGTGGGTTCGAACCCGGCCCGGGTCTGCTAAGCAACAATGACAACTGCAACCAAAAAATAGCCAGGCGCTGTGGTGGGTACCTATAGTCCCAGCTACTTGGGAAGCTGAGGTAAAAGAATCACTTATGCCCAAGTTCTGGAGATTGCTGTGAGCTGTGATGCCACAGCACTCTACCTAGGGCAACGGCTTGAGACTCTGTCTCAAAAAAAAAAAGGGCAGCGCCTGTGGCTCAAAGGAGTAGGGCACCGGCCCCATATGCCGGAGGTGGCGGGTTCAAACCCAGCCCCGGCCAAAAACTGCAAAAAAAAAAAAAAAAAAGATGGCTCGGCGCCTGTGGCTCAAGCGGCTAAGGTGCCAGCCACATACACCTAAGCTGGCGGGTTCGAATCCAGCCAAGGCCCGCCAAACAACAATAATGGCTGCAACCAAAAAAAAAAAAAAAAATAGCCAGGCATTGTGGCGGGCACCTGTAGCCCCAGCTACTTGGGAGGCAGAGGCAGGAGAATCGCTTGAGCCCAGGTTGCTGTGAGCTGTGAGGCCACAGCACTCTACCGAGGGTAATAACTTGAGGCTCTGTCTCAAAAAAAAAAAAAAGATAAGAAAAAATAAAACATTTCAGCACCCTTCTACCCCTCCTGCTCTGCACTTTGTTAAATACATACTGTATAAAGACAATGATATAAAGAGGTTTGATCTTTAAAACTCCAGAGAAGATTTTATTAGAATAATTTTTAAGGCTCAGAGATTTGACAAAAGAAAAACTGGCCCTCTATAGGAAAGGTTAAGCCCTAATTGGATGCAGCTCTAGGAGAGTGTTATTACAAATAAATACAATTAGAAGAATGGCAATGGATACTATCTGGCCAACAGATCAACGAGACAACACACGTGCCTTTGATTCCAGACTGGTCTAATCCTTCTCATAGCCTCCAGTAACACACAATAAGGTTATTTCCAAATATCTACAGGAAGTTGACGACAGTTAATATTTCTCTGTTAATCTAGTAATGCAGATGCAGTTACCAGCTTCTCTCCTTGTAGAAATCATGTTAATAAAGATGTTCTGTGATTTATGGGTTTTTTTTTTTTTTCTTGAGACAAGAGCCTCAAGCTGTCACGCTGGGTAGAGTGCCGTGGCATCACAGCTCACAGCAACCTCCAATTCCTGGGCTCAAGCGAGTCTCCTGCCTCCGCCTCCCAAGTAGCTGGGACTACAGGCACCCGCCACAACACACAGCCATTTTTTTTTTTTTTTTTTTTTTTTTTTGGTTGCAGCCGTCATTGTTGTTTGGCGGGCCTGGGCTGGATTCGAACCTACCAGGTCAGGTGTAGGTGGCTGGCACCTTAGCCCGTTGAGCCACAGGAGCCGAGCCTGATTTATGGTTTTAAATGCCAATATTTTTTAAAACAGGACAAGTGTTACTGAAATTCCTACTGGTATTTTTCAGACTTAGAACAAATGAAGTTTGACAAAGAGTATTTCCCAAATGGTCTGGAAGGAAGAAAAAGAATTAGCAAAATTGGGGCGGCACCTGTGGCTCAAAGGAGTAGGGTGCTGGCCCCATATACCGGAGGTGGTGGGTTCAAATCCAGCCCCGGCCAAAAAAAAATAATAATAATAATAAATAAAAGAATTAGCAAAAAAGAGAAAAAAAGATGAAAATGCATTAGGTGAAAGCCTGAGTTCTGTTGACAGGTTAAAAGTATCCGTATTGTGTGAACAAGAATTCGTGGAAATTCAATTATAATGAGGCAATCATCAAATATCCTATCACTTCTGTTAAAACTGAACTCTGACTAGAGGTATCCTTTTAGGGTGTCCATTCACATTGGTTTACATCAATCATCCCAGAGTGATTAATAGTATTGCTTCTTACTCTTCAAAGTGAATTGGTTTATGTGATAAATTATATGAACATCCTATCCTTGAAGAACAAAAAGGCAGAGATACTAATACAGCCCAGTGTTTAGGATCCAATCATAGTCCCACAGTCAAATTCAGTAAGGACACACCTCATTTATTTAGCACCATTAATAGAGCAGCACAATAGCACTATAATTAAGAACATGGATTCTGGGCTCAGCGCCTGTGGCTCAAGCGGCTAAGGCACCAGCCACGTACACCTAAGCTGGCGGGTTCGAATCCAGCCCAGGCCCGCCAAACAACAATGACAGCTATAACCAAAAAATGGCCGGGCGTTGTGGCAGGCACCTGTAGTCTCAGCTATTTGGGAGGCAGAGGCAGGAGACTCGCTTGAGCCCAGGAATTGGAGGTTGCTGTGAGCTGTGATGCCATAGCACTCTATCCAGGGTGACAGCTTGCGGCTCTGTCTAAAAAAAAAAAAAAAAAAAGAACATGGATTCTGTAACAAAATGGCCTGGGTTCAAACCTCAGCCTTGCTATATATACTTTTTAGCTGTATGACCTCAGAAAAATTATTTTGTTTTACTTTTTATTTTTAAAATAATTTCATACAATCTGAGCTATTTGATCAGGAAAGGAAAAACGAGGAAGAAAGAAAAAACTAAAAAGAGAAAAATGTAAGCAATTTCAAACTTGGAGAAAAATTGCAGGAATAGTACAAAGAACTCCAATCCACCTTTCACTTAGGTTCACCAATTACTAACATTTTGCCACATTTACTTTACAGCTCTCTCTACATACATTTACATACACCTCCACACACAATTTTATTACTAATTATTAAACTATTTGATCACAGGTTACAGACATCATGTCCCTTTCTCAAAATACTTCAGTGGGTTATTCCCAAAAACAAACTGCAGTACAATTATCACATTAGGAAATTTAATGTTGATATATTATTATTATTGAAAATAAAAGTCCATATCTAAATTCTATGAATTGTAGGCTGGGCATGGTAGCTCATGCCTATACTCCCAGCACTTTAAGAGGCCAAGGTGGGAGGCTTGTTTGAGGCCAAGAGCTCCAGACCAGCCTGGGCAACATAGCAAGATACCTCCCCCATATCCACAAAAAATAAAAAAATTAGTCAGGCATGGTGGCACATGGCTCTCTCAGGAGGTGAGAGGATCACTCGTGCACAGGAATCGAGGTTATGCTAAGCTATGATGGGGCCACTGCACTCCAGCCTGAGTGACAGAGGAAGACTGTCTCAAAAAAGACAAAATAAGGGCGACACCTGTGGCTCAAGGAGTAGGGCACCGGCCCCATATGCCAGGGGTGGTGTGTTTAAACCCGGCCCCAGCCAAAAACTGCAACAAAAAAAAAAAGACAAAATGAGCAGTGCCTGTGGCTCAATGGGTAGGGCACCGGGCCCATATACTGAGGGTGGTGGGTTGGAGCCAGGCCTCGGCCAAACTGCAACAAAAAAATAGCCGGGCATTGTGGTAGGTGCCTGTAGTCCTAGCTACTCAGGAGGCTGAGGCAAGAGAATCACCTGAACCCAAGAGTTGGAGGTTGCTGTGAGCTGTGATGCCACCGCACTCTCGGCACTCTACCGAGGGCGACAACATGACACTCTGTCTCTAAAAAAAATAATAATAAAATAAAATAATTCTACCTGTTGTCCCACTAATACTCTTTAAAGCAATTTTTTCCTAGGTTCCTAATCCAGAATCTTGGGCAGGTTTCTTAATCTCTTTGTACATCATTTTTCCCGTCTGAAATGGAGATTAATAATAACACCTACCTCCTAGGATTATTGGGGAAAATGAAGGAGTAAATAAAATAATTTTAAAAAGTTGCTGGCTTTTTGTGCCATTTGTTAGTATAGAAAATGACAGACTCCATATTAGATAAGACAATGGAAATAACTGTATACAAACTATGTTTTTTGAGGCCATTTTTTGACCAAAATCTCTGTAAAAAATATGTATCAATTGTTTCTTTTCTTTCTTTCTTTCTTTTTTTTTTTTTGAGACAGAGTCTCACTATGTTGCATTGCTCTCGGTAAAGTGCCAGGGCATCACTGCTCACAGCAACCTCCAACTCTTGGGCTTAAGCGATTCTCTTGCCTCAGCTTCCCAAGTAGCTGGACTATAGGCACCCACCACAACGTCTGGCTATTTTTTGGTTGTAGTTGTCATTGTTGTTTGGGAGGCCCAGCTGGATTCGAACCCACCAGCTCCGGTGTTATGTGGCTGGCACCCTAGCTGCTGAGCTATAGGCGCTGAGCCTATCAATCGTTTCTTAAACAGAATATATTAAATATAATTTAACTTTTTCTTAGTTAAATCAGAGTATTCAAATCAGCAGTGGTACTGCTACAAAACTGTGACACAGAGGTGTCTGAGAGGTAAAGTCTATTTGCCTCTGTGGTAAACTTGCTACAAAGTTCTGAGCACACAACTTGAACCTCCTTCTGCTGGCATGCTTCTATTAGCATGTATTAGCATTCTTAATCTATATCATTCTAATAATACTCATGGGTCATATAAAGCTTCTAGTTTTATTTATTTATTTATTTATTTTTGCAGTTTTTTGGCCGGGGCTGGGTTTGAACCCGCCACCTCTGGCATATGGGGCCGGCGCCCTACTCACTGAGCCATAGGCGCCGCCCTAAAGCTTTTAGTTTTAAAACACTTTCAGAACAGCGCCTGTGGCTCAAGGAGTAGGGCACCAGCCCCATATACCAGAGGTGGTGGGTTCAAACCCAGCCCCGGCCAAAACATGCAAAAAAAAAGCACTTTCATATCACCTCTCCTTAATTCAATAAATATTTATTATCATTTGATTAATTAGGTGATATGAACCTTACAGATAATCTATGAGGTAAAAAGATCATGTATTATTACTACCCCTAATTTTTATTCATGGGGGGGTGGTGACAGAACTAGTGCTTGGCTGCTATTCTTCCCAGACTACTATTCCCATTTTTAACTATCTGTTTATAGACAAATAAATTAAGGCTCAAAGAATTCAAGTGACTTACTTTGGGACAGGTAAATAAGCAACACAGCCCTCACACACGTAGGTCCTCTGTGCCTACATATGTATCTCTGAGTGAGGCCCTGGGGTGATGTTACTTTTGGTATAAAGTGAAAGGAGCTTTCTGAAAGGTCTACCCACTCAGCTTAGCTTTAGATGCAAAGAATTAAATTCTGATTGGTGGAAACTGCCAGATGTCTTTTCAGATGTTCTTTCTCTGCACTTCCTCAGATATCTAAAATTCTCTGAACTTTACAGCAATACTTTATTAATGTAGACTCTAAATATTTTAAACTTGACATAAATTCAGATGTGAGCTAAAGTTTATCTCTGCACTCTAATAAAGACCAAGAAAACAGTGTAAATTAAGATTGCAGGATATGCCGGAAGTAGTGGCGGGTTCAAACCTGGCCCAGCCCAAAACTGCAAAAAAAAAAAAAGATTGCAGGGAGAAAGGTATAATGAGCTGTTTTTAAGCCTTTCAAGTCTAATTTACATTCAATCAAAGTTAAATTGCACATCATTCTCAGCTATTCATTAAACTAGGTACATGGACCTCTCTACCTAACAAAATAATCTGGTAACACTATTAGCCTCGTTTCAATTACTGTATGAACACAAAGTAACAGCTGTAGCTAAAGAAAAACAACATACAACACTCTCATTAGCTTTTTCCCCAATTAGCCCAAATTAATATGACTTGATAGTACATCCAACAACAACCCACAAAACCTATATTCCCCTGATGGCCTAGAGTAGAAGCTACAATGTAGTTAAACCATCTGTCCTAGTACCTAGGTAGAGGGAGCAAAACAAAATGGCAAAGGCACAGAGCTAAGAGGGCTAGGGTTCTTGAGTAGATTATGGCCTGCAATCTTTGTGACTTTAGTTAAATCACTCAACTTCCCCAGCCTTCAGTTACCTATTTACCAAATGAGGGAGCTGACAATGCAGTCTCTAAATACAGTATCCCACTACAAGGATCCAAAACTCTTTGGGGAAAGGGCAGAAAATGTGTTAAGACAAGTCTGGATCTTACTTATACTAGAAAATGAGGAACGCTATTAAAAACTATTGTAGTGCCAGGCATGGTGGCTCATGCCTGTAATCTTAACACTCTGGGGTTCTGAGGCAGATGGATTGCTTGAGTTCAGGAGTTCAAGACCAGCTTGAGTAAGAGTGAGACCCCCCATCTCTACTAAAAGATAAAAACTAGGCTGGGCGTGGTAGCTCACGTCTATAATCCTAGCACTCTGGGAGGCTGAGACCAGTGGACCAGCCTGAGCCAGAGTGAGACCTCATCTCTAAAAATAGCCTGGTGTGGTGGTGAGCACCTATAGTCCCAACTACTTTTTATTGTTTTTGTTTTTGGAGACAGAGTCTCACTCTGTCACCCTTGGTAGAGTGCCATGGCATCACAGCTCACAGCAACCTCCAACTCTTGGGCTTAAGCGATCCTCTTGTCTCAGCCTCCTAAGTAGCTGGGACTACAGGTGCCCATCACAAGGCCTGGCTATTTTTGTTGCAGTTGTCATTGTTGTTTAGCTGGCCCAGGACAGTTATGAACTTGCCAGCCTTGGTGCATGTGGCCAGCGCCATAACCACTGGCGCTATAGGCGCTGAGGCAGTCCTAAGGCAAGAGAATTGCTTGAGCCCAAGAGTTTGAGGATGCTGTGAGCTGTGATGCCACAGCCTCTACAGAAGGCAACAAAGTGAGACTCTGGCTCCAAAAAAGATAAAATAAAAAAACTAGCTGGGTGTAATGGCGAGCACCTATAGTCTAACTTTGGGGAGTACTTCAGGAGTACTACCTGAAGCCAAGAGGTTATGATTAGTCAAGGTAACAGAGTAAGACCCCATCTCTAAAAAAATCCAAAAAAAAAAAAAGAAACAAAATTAGCCAGGTGTAGTTGTACATACCTATAGCCCTAGCTACTTGGAACACCAAGGTGGAAGGATTGCTTGAGCCTAGGAATTTGAGGTTACAGTGAGCTATGATAGTGCCACTGTACTCTAGCCTCGGTGACAGAGCAAGATCCTGCCTCTAAAATACTAGATAAATAAATTTTTTTGTTTGTTTGTTTGTTTTCAGAGACAGAGTCTCACTGTGTCGCCCTTGGTAGAGTAGGATGGCCTCACAGCTCACAGCAACCTCCAGCCCCTGGGCTTAAGTGATTCTCTTGAGCTGATTCTCAGCCTCCTGATTAGCTGAGATTACAGGTGCCCCCCACAACGCCCAGCTATTTTTTTGTTGCAGTTCGGCCAGGGCCGGGTTTGAACCTACCACCCTTGGTATATGGGGCCGGCGCCCTGCTCACTGAACTATAGGTGCCACCCAATAATTTGTTGTTTTTTTTTTTTTTGCAGTTTTTTGCTGGGGCCGAGCTCAAACCCGGCACTCCCAGTATATGTGGCCGGCACCCTACTCCTTGAGGAACAGGAGCCGCCCCCAATAAATTTTTTAAAAAATAAAACAGAAGCTAAGTTGAAGAGCTTCCCACTAGTCCAAGATGGAACAAACTGAACATTAATAACTACAATGGATTAAAGTGCATCAAATATGTTAAAAGTATAAACAAGCTCTTAAAAAACCTAAAAAACTCACCAGTCCCCTTTGGAGTATGTCAGAAAAAAACTCTCTGGCTCAGTGCCTGTAGCTCAATAGCTAGGGTGTCAGCCACATGCACAGGAGCTGGTGGGTTTGAATCCAGCCCAGGCCTGCTAAACAATAATGACAACTACAACCAAAAAATAGCCAGGAGTTGTGCCGGGCACCTGTAGTCCCAGCTACTTGGGAGGATGAAGCAAGAGACTTGCTTAAGCCCAAGAATTTGAGGTTGCTGTGAGCTGTAATGACACAGCACTCTACCAAGAGTGACACAGTGAGACTCTGTCTCAAAAAAAAATAAAATAGGCTCGGCGCCTGTGGCTCAGCAGGCTAAGGCGCCAGCCACGTACACCTGAGCTGGCGGGTTTGAATCCAGCCTGGGCTGCCAAACAACAATGACAGCTGCAACCAAAAAATGGCCAGGCATTGTGGCGGGCGCCTGTAGTACCAGCTACTTGGGAGGCAGAGGCAGGAGACTCGCTCGAGCCCAGGAATTGGAGGTTGCTATGAGCTGTGATGCCACGGCACTCTATCCAGGGTGACAGCTTGAGGCTCTGTCTCAAAAAAAATAAAATAAAATAAAATAAAATAAAATAAAATAAAATAAAATAAAAAGGAGGAAAGAAAATCAACTCTCCATTTTGAAAACTAGTAAATAAAGGAATAAAGGAAATGAGTTAAGTATTAATCCTGCCTTTCGGCTCGGCGCCTGTGGCTCAACGGGCTAAGGCGCCAGCCATGTACACCTGAGCTGGTGGGTTCGAATCCAGCCCGGGCCTGCCAAACAACAATGACGGCTGCAACCAAAAAATGGCGGGGCGTTGTGGCAGGCGCCTGTAGTACCACCTACTTGGGAGGCAGAGGCAGGAGGCTCGCTTCAGCCCAGGAGTTGGAGGTTGCTGTGAGCTGTGATGCTATGGCGCTCTATCCAGGGTGACAGCTTGAGGTTCTGTCTCAAAAAAAAAAAAATCCTGCCTTTCCTACACATATCAAAATTTAAGATAACCAAAGAGTAGATAGGGGCAAGTATTTCTTTTTTTAAATGTTCCAACTGATAAATTTTTTTTAAATGACAGAATTAAGCCCAGCATGGTAACTCACACCTGTAATCCCAGCCCTTGGAAAGCCGAGGTGGGTGGATTGCCTGTGCTCACAGGTTCGAGACCAGCCTGAGTGAGAATGAGACCCCCGTTGCTTATAGCTGGGTGTTGTGACAGGTTCCTGTAGTCCCAGCTACTCGGAAGGCTCTCTCAAGAAGATCTCTTCAGCCCAAAAGTTTGAAGTTGCTGTGAGCTACGATGCCATAGCACTCTACCCAGGGTGACAGAATGAGATCTCTAAAAAAAAAATAATAATAAGATAAAATATTGCAGAACTAATCATTTTGCAGCCATCTAATGAAATAATGGATCAACATAATCAGTAACCAGATTCACTTTGAAACACAAAAAGAGACACCTGGACATCATGAGCCTCCTGATGGAGAAATACACAATAATTTTTTTTTTTTCTTTTGAGACAGAGCCTCAAGCTGTCACCCTGGATAGAGTGCTGTGGCATTACAGCTCACAGCAACCTCCAATTCCTGGGCTCAAGCGAGTCTCCTGCCTCCACCTCCTAAGTAGCTGGAACTATAGGCGCGCGCCACAACGCCCGGCCATTTTTTGGTTGCAGCCGTCATTGTTGTTTGGCGGGCCCAGGCTGGATTCAAACTCGCCAGCTCAGGTGTACGTGGCTGGCACTTTAGCCCATTGAGCCACAGGCGCCGAGCCAATATACCATAACTTATAAATTATTACTGCCAAAAAAGGAACCTAATTCAGGTCACTCCTCTAAAGGTGTGTTGTCCATAAGCAGCCCCATCAACCCATGCAGCCATTGAACACCTGAAACATGGGTACTCTGAATTGACATGATATGGGTATAAAACACTGACTTTTGAAGATTTAGTATAAAAAAATGAAAAACACATTAATAATTTTTTTCAGGCTCGGCGCCAGCCACGTATACCTGAGCTGGCGGGTTCGAATCCAGCCAGGGCCCGCCAAACACCAATGACGGCTGCAACCAAAAAATGGCCGGGCGTTGTGGCGGGCGCCTGTAGTCCCAGCTACTTGGGAGGCAGAGGCAGGAGACTCGCTTGAGCCCAGGAATTGGAGGTTGCTGTGAGCTGTGATG